>PVIU01008489.1:0-77476 GCA_004026605.1 Ondatra zibethicus
GTTGGAGGTTGAAAGAACAAGAACCTATCTAAAAATAAGCACTTTTTAAATTTTTTATGAAAGTATTTACTTGGCAGGGGACACCATAGCACACATGTGCAGCTCAGAGGACTTGTAGGAGCTGGTCCTCTCCTTCTACAGTGGGTACATGTCCAGTGATAGGCTAGATTCAAGTCCTGGACACAGGCCTGAAATCAGCTCATTGGATTTGGTGGCAAGTACTTTTACCTCCTGAGTCTTCTCGTGGGCTTCACTTCCCTTTTTTAACCAAATTTCTACACTTTCTAGTTTCAAGTTTTATGAGTTACATGTATATGTTTGTGGGTTATACCCAAAGGGTGCTCCATCTTACCACAAGGACAGTTCTCCAACTAAGGTATGAAGCTGTATTCATAATAGTCAAAAACTGGAAAGAACCTAGATATCCCTCAACTGAATAAGGGACAAAGAAAATGTGGAACATTTACACAGTGGGGTATTATTCAGATGTTAAAAAAAGATGGCATCATGAAATTTGCAAGCAAATGGATGTCATCCTGAGTGAGATAATACAGATCCAGAAAGACAGACATGGTATATACTCACTTACAAATGGATATTAGATGCTAAGTAAGTGATAATCAAGCTACAAACCACTGGCCCAGAGAAGTTAGGTAAAGAGGGAGGCTATGGGGGGAAGCATGGATCTTCCTGAGAAGGTGATTCTGCAGGTGGACCAGGGGCAGGTGGGGAGAGAAGCGGGAGGAATGGGGGATGAGGAAGAGAGTTGGGGAAGGGACAACTGGAACTGGGGGCATTTTGGAGTGGGGTGTGGAAATCCAGTGCTGTGAAAACTTCCTGGAATCTATGAGGCTTACCCTAGTGAGGATTCCTAGTAATGGAGGATGTAGAGTCTGAACCGGCCATTTGTAGCCAGGCAAGGCTTCCAGCAGTGGGACTCTTACTTTCGGTTGAGCTTTTGGCAGAGAAGTTCCTGTGAAGATCCATTGTAGTTGGAGGCCACTTGTTTGTTCCTGGCTGCTCAACCCTGAAATAATCACACAGAAACCATATTATTTGCAACACTGTTTGGCCAATAGCTTAAGCGTATTTCTGGCTAACTCAAATCCTAAACTAACCCATCTCCATTAATCTGTGTATTGCCAAAAGGCTGTGGCTTACTGAGTAAAGTTCCTGCATCTGTCTCCAGTGGGGCTACATGGCTTCTCACTGACTCCACCTTCTTTCTCCCAGCGTTCAGTTTAGTTTTTCCTGCCTACCTCTATTCTTCCCTTTGCAGGCCTAAGACAGTTTATTAACCAATGGTATTCACAGCATACAGAGGGGAATCCCACATCAATCAGTAAACAGCTCACACTGATGCTAGGAGAGAAGGTCGCTCTGTGGGAACTGACAGTGGGGCCCCATTGTGGAGGACAACTTCCACCCAGCTCATTGAACCTTAGAGAAGTCGAGCTGGTTCAAACTTGGAGCCTTCACTCTTACATTTAGTATCTTTGAAGTGAGAAGATACTCCACAGACTACAGAAAGAGACACTTGAACACCAATCCAGTCACGAAACCCTCCACCTATAATCTGTCCTGCCTGCAAGATGTGCTGGGGCAGTAGTGGTACAGAACTTGTGCCAATAGCCAACCAATATCTGATTTAACTTGAGACCCATACTAGGAGAGGGAGCCCATTCCCAGCACTCCATGGATGGCCAGAAACTGGAAACTGGAAATGGGTAGCCCAAAGACTAAGCATAACTCATCTTTTAAAAAAAATGATCGGGCTGGAGAGATGGCTCAGCGGTTAAGAGTACTGACTGCTCTTCCAGAGGACCCAGGTTCAATTCCCAGCACCCACATGGCAGCTCACAACTGTCTGTAACTCCTGTTCCAGGGGATCTGACAACTTCACACCAATGCACATAAAATAAAGTTAAATAAATCATAATAAATTATAAAAAAATAAAAAATAAAAAAAAATGATGAAACGATTTCTAATGATGCTCTGCTATATTCATAGATTGATGCCTTGTCCAGTTGTCATCAGAGAGTCTTCCTTTGGCAGCAAGTGGGAGCAGGTGCCAAATATTATGCAGAAGAGACAGTCTAAATTAGAGGACTCCATAAGCTTCATCCCCTCAGAGACTGGGGAACCCTGAGGTAGAGAGAGAGAAAGATTGTAGGAGTGAGAAGGGATGTAGAACACCAGAAGAGCATGGCCCACCAAACCAACTAAGCAGGGCTTACATGGTCTCACAGAGACTGAAACAGCAATCACTGGGCCTTCAAGGAGCCTGCATCAGGTCCTCTGAGAACATGTTAACAGCTGCTAGTTTAGGACTCCTAACACTGGGAGCAGGTGTGTCTCTGAATCTTTTGCCTGCTCTTGAAACTTTTTTCTTCCTATTGGGTTGCCTTGTCCAGCCTCTATACAAGGACTTTCAACTTGTCATCTTGTGCCTTGGTTTGTCCTGTTTGGCTGCCATCTCTTAAAGGCCTTCTCTTTTCTGAAGAGGAAACTGAACGGGAGTGGATCTGGGAGTAGGGGTGGACCGGACCTGGGAGGAGAAGAGGGAGGGAAAACTGTGGTTGGGATGAGGGAAGAATCTATTTTCAATTTTAAAAAATAAATTTTTAAAAAAAGAGATTTTTACTCTACCTAGTTGGCCAGTGGGTGAGCTGAGCTTCTCACTGAAAGGTAGTAATAGTCATCCCTTTGATTAAATTACCAGATGAATTGGTTTTGGTGTTAAGCTATCACAACATCACACAGTATGAGGAAGCCCTCCCTTCCTCTTGGGACTCATCAGAGCTTATACTAAAACTGAAAGCATCGCTGTGCTGGAACAAGCAGACTTTCACAGCACTTCTATCTCTGCCTTTCTACTAGATGATTTTTGAGAGTTCGGTGGTATCTGTATTGATAGTTAGGTGCCCAGTGCCTCAGCAGGGCCTGACAGTGTTCCAACTCAGTTTACAGTGATGGCCTTATATACCACAGAAGGTGAGCACTGCTTAGTCTCCTGCTAAGCAGCACACTGTGGGTGCATCATACATTTGAAACTGGATTTCTCTGAGGCTTATGGTTCAGGCAAAGGAATCAACATATAAGGACTTCCTGCCCCAACCTTATCCCACCTTCAAGCATACCATCTTCCCTCTCATTTGGTCTTCTCTGTGGAATTTGTCTGAATTAAGTATGCTAAGCTCAAACAAAGAAGAGAGGGGGAGCACGAGAAGGAAGAGAAGCTGAGGGAGGAAGAGGAGCAAAAGGAAGGAGAGAAGCAAGAGAAAAAAGAGCCAGAAGATGAGGGAGATAAGCAGGAAGAGAAAGAAGAATATTAAGGTGGAGAAAAAGAAGAGGATGTGGAAGAAGAGGAGGAGGAATGAGAAGCCATATGCTTCAGATTCTGTGACCATATCTGGATGGGATCAAATGTAATATTCCCTAATACTTGTCCCTTCTATGACCTTTCCAATGTGAGAATTGAGTGAACAGAACTACTTTCTGTCCAGTTCATCCCAATTCAAGTAATGCCTCCCATGTTTAAAGTAGCTAAGAAGTTTAAAGTTAAGTTTAAAATGAGCATCATGTTCTTTAAAGAAAATACATCTACATCATATTTACTCTTCCCTACACAAGTGTGATTGGCACCTAGCATAACCTTAATAAGTTGTTAGGATGGGTAGAGCATGTATAACACAGACAAAAAGAAAAACTTCTACTATGCCTAATAGAAGTCACAGAGTTGTCTGTTGGCTTATTGTGAATCAACATTTGTGTGATAGATGTGTGGTATCATTTTGGCATTTGTCTGGTATGTTTTATCCCTGAGTAATTTTTCAATTGTAGAAAACATTAGTTATATGAGATTATAAGTAGATTCTGGATTAGTAGGAAATAGTAGAATTTATTACTTTCTGAAATATTTTTCCAGCTAGTTTTCATAAAGTTTTCCTTGTGGAATGGCAGATGGCATTTGTGGAGCTGTGAGTGGCACTCGTGGTTGATATTAGTTGTGTGGGTGTAGTTGTAGCTATGGACTGTGGTGGTGTTTGGGGGACTAGCAATGATGACAGTTGCAGAAGTACTGGTGGTAACTCTGGGTGGTAGTAATGGTGATGGAGGTGGTAGTCATGGGTGATGGTGGTAATTCACATGAGAGTTTTAAAAGGTGATATTATCTATTGGCAGTAGTAATTGTGAATGAGGGGGGTGTTGGTAGATATGGTGATGGCGATAGTAGTTGAGGTGTTGGTAGATATGGTGGTGGTGATAGTAGTTGGGGTGTGGTAGATATGGTGGTGGTGATAGTAGTTGGAGTGTTGGTAGATATGGTGGTGGTGATAGTAGTTGGAGTGTTGGTAGATATGGTGGTGATAGTAGTTGAAGTGTTGGTAGATATGGTGGTGATAATAGTTGGGTGTGGGTAGATATGGTGGTGATAGTAGTTGGGGTGTTGGTAGATAAGGTAGTGGCAATAGTAGTTGGGGTGTTGGTAGATATGGAGGTGATGATAGTAGAAGTTATGAGTAGCAGCTATGGCATAGTTGAGGATATGTTGATGACAGTGCTGGCGATATGACATTTTCAGTCAGTGCACATATAACAGTGGTAGCACTGATAATAGTTCAACACTGATTATCAGTGGTTAAGGTCATGATGCTGATGGTGATAACTGGAAGTGGTAATTGAGGTTGGTAGGGAATGTGAATGTAACAGTGAGATAGATACAAGTAGTAAGTTAGGAATGTGGTGGTGGTGGTGTCAATTGTGATGGTGAGAGTTAGGAGTGGTCATTATGGGAACGATGGGGATATGGTGGTCCAGCAGCAGATAGTTCTGTGTTGTAGTGATGATGGAGTTAAAAGTTAGGGCAAATAGTCATGGCTATAAATGGCTGCAGCCGTGAGTAGAAATGGAGATGGTACTGGATGACAAGATAAAGTCATGGTGGGTGTGTGTGGCAGAATGTATGGCTGGTAATGATTTGCATATACTTGGTTGGGGTGTGGGAGAAATACAAACAAAGGTAATTGGTCTTAATGGAAATTTCAGAGATCACTATTCATGCTTCAGTGTGATGCTTAAAAATGACAAGATGAAGTTTAAAATAACTAATCATAAAGCAGTCACTGGCCAAAATTATCTTGGTTTCCAATTTAGTCTGTCTGTTGCTGTTTATTACTGAAGAAAACCCAGGAGTGTGACAGAGAAAGCTGTCCCACTACTGTCGTTGACAGCAATTTAACTATTATTAATTCTGTGCCTACTGTGTAATGGATGCTGTGGGTATGTGCCTGTATGTGCGCACATATAGCTTTAATTTAATCCTCATAAAAGCCCACATTATTCCCATTCCACACACAGACATGGTTTGGTTGAGTGATTTTTTAGCATTTTGCAGAAATTCATTAAGGAAAAGGGTAGAATCGGACTTACTAAGTCCATCACCACTCCTATCCCTTCGGATGCATTATTGGGGAACAACAGTAATGAGAAGAATCTGCTCATTTAGTTAGGAATGGAAATATCATGGTATAGCAGTCAGCTTCATAGACTATGGGTCAAGAACTCAAGTGGAGTCTTATAACTAAATGTAAAGGTCATGAAAAATTTGGTGACAAGGATTGGAGAGATGGGTCAGTGGGTAGCAGCACTGACTGCTCTTCCAGAGGACGCAGATTCGATTTCCAGCACCTGCATTGTTGCTGATAACCATCTACAACTCCAGTGCTAGGGGAGTCTAAGACTCTCTTCAGGCCTTCACAGGTATAATGCACATACATGTTTCACAAACATACATGAAGGCAAAACACTCATACATGTAAAACAAATAACAATTTTTTTAATCTGGCACCAGTAAACGGTTTCTGAGCAACCAAGGACCAAAACATAATTCAAAATCAGACACAATGACTCCAGTGTGTTTCTGGTAGTGCTCATCCATGTAACGTAGCATGAAGGCCTGGTTGGTTTCTGTCCTCCCACCAGGTCCCACAGTCATTAGGTCCCAAAGAAAATCACACGGAGAGGTCTCTATTAATGATAAACTGATTGGCCCATTAACTCAGGCTAAATATTAGTTCTTATAAGTTATATTAACCCATTATACTTATCTATGTTAGCCACATGGCTCAGTACCTTTTTCACCGGGGCAGGTCACATCCTGCTTCTTCGGTGGTCTGGGCAGGAGTGAGGAGGAATGGGCTTCCTCCTTCCCAGCATTCTCCTGGTTCATCACCCCTCCTCTCTTTCCTGTCTGATTGACCCACCTATACTTCCTGCCTGGCCAATCAGCATTTATTTAAAACATGATTGACAGAATACAGGCAATTATCCCACACCACTTCCCCCTCTTTATTTTTTTAAACAAAGGAAAATATCCATAGTCCATTTTTTGGGAACGTGGGCGTAGTATTCCAGGCTACTTCTAGCTGGTTGGGGGGCGCTAATAATCTCATGAGGACCTAAAGAAAATTTAGAGTTATGATCAAGTCCTGACTGGAGTATCCTGTGAGGCTTGATCATCTCAGGCAGCAGTCTTGAATCTGTTCTGGGTGTAGAACTCAGTCATCTGGGTCATCTGTTCCTACTGGAGATTTCTCAGGTGGTCTTCCTTGATCAAACCTGATTTTTCTTAATTCAGAATGAATCCACAGCCTCTCATTTTCTGTGGAAACAAAAGCAAAATCTCTTCTCCAAAGTAACATACCTTTTGACTTCAATTTTGAAGTCAAGGTATTTTCAAAATACCTATCTTGGATTAGTTCAGCAGCATTTATAAGCAAATATCTTTAGCAGCTGTTGCTCCTTCCTCAACATTCAAACAATTCAAAGAGAGCATAGTAGCATACAGTATCAAGATTTTCTGTGTATTTTCCATCTTTATGCAGCTTTATTTTAACCTCTATTTCTTTTATTTTTACTTTTAACTTTTGGCTTTTTGAGACAGGTTCTCTGTGTATCTTTGTCCTGGAACTCCCTCTGCAGACCAGGCTATCCTTGAACTCACAGAGATCCACCTGTCTCTGCCTCCCCAGTGCTGGGATTAAAGGTATGTGCTACCATACCCTGAACTCACAGAGATCTGTCCGCCTCTGCCTCCCAAGCTTTGGGATTAAAGGTATGTGATACCACACCTTGAAGTCACAGAGGTCAATCTACCTCTGCCTCCCAAGTGTTGGGATTAAAGGTGTGTACCACCACACCCAACTACTCTCTTTCTTTCTTTTTTACTTTAAGAACTTTAACCTTTAGCCTGCATATATTTTTAACACACTGTAAACCATTTAGAGGTTTTCTTTGTTTTTGACTCTCTCTTTACTGTATAACTCTCTTTTTCTGACTACAAGAGTCTTTAATTTACCAAGCAATATGGGTAGGATTAAAGCCGTGGCTTTAACGGCTAGATCCAGCCCATTCCTTAGCTTAATGAGATTCCAGCCTCACGGCTGAGGCACCAGCCAGAGCCGTGTTCACTGCCACAACTCTATGGCATTTCAAGGTCCCTGCCAGCAAGCAAGCTGCAGCAGTGTGCTCAGAAACCACACTCAAATGCTCCATATTTTGACCGCCTGTCTGAAAGAGTCAGAGTTTGCCCTGGCAGGACAGCCCAGAAAGCTGGCATTTTAAAACAGTGCGGCTTTTTTCCTGCTAGGGCTGAAAACCAAAAAGCATGCAGTCAGCTTTTCATCAACACTATGTAAGTGTTTTGTGGCAGGACCTCTTAAAAGAGCTGCAAGGTTTTGCAGCTAAAGCTGAGTGAGGAAGCCTCTCTTAAATGAGAGCGCTTGCTTGCCTCTAGCAAGCAGAGCAGACCCGAGAAATTGCTGCTACCAAGAAAACATGCTTTACTATATTCTTTCCCAAGCTTTCTCAGGCTTTCTGTGGATGCAGTTATCCATGTGGGCGCCATTCTGTAGCATCCTCAGCTTCACAGAAACTGGTTCAGACATGCCACCTGCACACTTCAGAAGTACATAACATCACACCAAACCTTGCCAACAAACACAGTCTGAAACACAAACACCGTGGCTCATACTTGAAACTGCCATGCTTTTTGTTATGAAATGCAGTGCTTTTACTTAACACAAAATTTTCTGCTCTTACAAAAACAGAAAATGGCTTGGGCTGGCGAGATAACTCAGTGGTCAAGGTCCTTGCTGCTAAGCAGATGACCTGGGTTTGATCCCAGAACCCTCATAGTGGAAGGGGAGAACCAACTCCCACAAGTTGCTCTCTGACCTCTACGTGGTCTCCAGGGCACTCATGTAATCACCACACACACATACATACACACACATACCAACATACACACATGCACACACACACACTCTCACACACACACTAAAAAAATAAATACAATTTTTTATTGATTTTTATTGAGCTCTACATTTTTCTATGCTCCCCTCCTTGCCTCTTCCCTCCTCTTCAACCCTCTCCTAAGGTCCCTATGCTCCCAATTTACTCAGGAGATCTTGTCTTTTTCTACTTTTACATACATCTGTGTATGTATACATCTATGTATGTCTCTCTTAGGGTGCTCACTGTTGTCTAAGTTCTCTGGGATTGTGATTTGTGGGCTGGTTTTCTTTGCTTTATGTTTAAAAACCACTTATGAGTGAGCACATGTGATAATTGTCGCTCAAAATGATGTTTTCTAGTTCTGTTCATTTTCCTGCAAAATTCAAGATGTCGTTATTTTTTTCTGCTGTGTAGTACTCCATTGTGTAAGTGTACCACATTTTCCTTATCTATTCTTCAGTCGAGGGGCATTTAGGCTGAAAGATACTTAAGGAAATGTTCAACATCCTTAGGCATCAAAGAAATGCAAATCAAAACAACTCTGAGATTCCATCTTACACCTGTAAGAATGGCCAAGATCAAAAACACTGATGACAACTTATGCTGGAGAGGTTGTGAGATAAAGGGAACACTTCTGCATTGCTGGTGGGAATGCAAGCTGGTACAGACCCTTTGGATGTCAGTGTGGCGATTTCTCAGAAAATTAGAAAACAACCTTCCTCAAGACCTAGTAATACCATTTTTGGGTATATATCCAAAGGATGCTCAACTGTGTCACAAGGACATGTGTTCAACTATGTTCATAGCAGCATTACTTGTCATAAATACATATTTTTTAAAAATTAGACATAATAGTCTAATTACAGAAAACAAAGGCTTATGATGATATTGTTCTACTATCATTCCAAGCATGTGAGTCTAAATTAGTTTATCTATGGGTTGTATGGATTAGAATGGTGGTTTTAAACATTGCTGTTTGAGTGGCTGACGGGGTTTTATTTTGCTTAAGTGTTAAATGAATTTAACTTGGGAATTATGACAGGATTGCCAACAATTACCAAAGCAGTCCTACAAACTTACTTCAACCATTTTATACAATGTATTTATGTGAAGTGCAATTCTCAGCACTGACAAATATAAAATCAAAATATTGATCAACTCTAGAAAACATTAAGGATGCACTGTATCGCACAGCATCAGACATTTAGCCAAGATTTAGTTCTCTGTAAAAGAGAAACAAGTACAACCACCTCATTAGGATGCTAATTTGCTTCAACCATTGATGAATTATAAAATTCTATATGTCAAATAATTTTTTAAAATAAATGTCTTTAATGATTTATTAACAGTAAATGTTTAATTGTGTGCCTGTATAGACAGGGTTCACTGTGCAAATTTTTCTTCGGTGAATAGAGTCATAAACAGAAAATACTCAAGAAGCCCTGATGTAAAACATGCTTTCAGAAGCCAGGCATGATGATGATGATGATGATGATGATGATGATGATGATGATGACGGAAAATAATGCTTTCAAAATATCTATTTCTAATCAAAGGAAAGCATAAATTATCACTATATTTTATGAAAGAGACACTAAAGACTCCATCAGAAAACTCTTAGGACTGATACACACTTTCACCAAAGTTCACAAAAGCAACATCTAAAAATCAGTAGTTTTTCTGCACACCAATAACAAACGTTGAAAAGAAGTCAAGCCGGGTGGTGATGGCGCACACCTTTAATCCCAGCACTAGGGAGACAGAGGCAGGCAGATCTCTGTGAGTTTGAGGCCAGCCTGGTCTACAAGAGCTAGTTCCAGGACAGGCTCCAAAGCTACAGAGAAACCCTATCTCAAAATTAATACATAAAATAAAGTAGAAGTCAAGAAAACAGTTCCAATCACATGAACATCCAAAAAAAATCCCAAAGAATGGATTGAACCAAGGAAGTAAAAGAACTCTAAAATGAATATTTTAAAACAAAATTAAGTGATGTGCCAAGTGCCATTAATAACTTAACACTCACAAGCAATGTCCTAAGCTTTTGTGGCCATCATCAGGATGCAGACACTCAGCAAATGATGTCTTGATCACCTACTAAGTAAGCATCAAGCACTGAGACATGATGTGAAGGGGACAGAACAGGTTTTGCCCTTGAATAACTGACATCCCAATAACATAAGATGGACAATGTGTACAGCATACAGAATGATAAATGATGAGAAACAACAGGAAGGAAAATGAAACGCAGTAAAGTAAGGATTGTGTAAGAGAACAAAAAAAGTTTCCACTGTACACTGGGAAGGACTGGCTCAGAAGAATAAACCAGGAAAATATACCCAGTGTTTGGGATCTACGAGGAAGCCACTGTCACTGTGACTAAGCAGAGTAGAACTTGAGGTATAGAAAATTCCGTCTTTAGGAAATGGGTCTTGGGGCTGGCAGGCCCTTGTAGACTTAGTGATTCCCTCTAATTTGACTTGTGGCTGCTGGATCAAGAACAGGCTGAGACTCTAGGTAGAGCATAGCAGTGGGGTACTTGTCCAGCCTGTGGACGACCCTAGATTTGATCTCCAGCAGTGGAAGAAGAGGAAGAAGGAAGAAGAGAAAAGGGATGAGGAGGCAAAAAAAAGAGGAGTTTTCTCGAGAAAGAAAAATAAGAAATGATGTTAAAGGCTGGGGTAGGGTAGGAGGAAGAAGCAGGAGTCGCCTATAAAGTAGTGCCTGTGCAACGGTTCAAGTGGAAGATGGTGGCTTGGACAATGTAATGCGGCTAGGGACTGCAGATCGTGGTCATACTGTACCAGTTTGAATGCAAAGCCTGCAAAATTTATTGGGGCTTGAGACACAAATGAGACAGGAGCTGAGCATGCTAGCATATTTCTTTAATACCAGAACTCTGGGGGCAGAGGCTGGTGGATCTTAGTAAGTTTAAGCCCACCCTTGTCCACATAGAGAGTTCCAGACCAGCCAGGGTTCACAGTGAGACTTGGTCTCAAAAGTTTGAATAAAATGCATAAGAAAGAAGTCTAGGATTTGGAATAAGTCATTAGGTGACACTAAGGGACCATCCTTTGAAAAGCAGTGATTAATCTCTGAAGATGGTATTGTTTGTGTTCCTTTTGTTCTCCTTTAGAAACACAAACCACTTGTCAGACAGATGATTTTCATAAGTATTTTTAAGGAAAACATATAAAATGAAAAATTTTTCAGAAAAAAACATTTGAAATCATGCCAAGTATTAATATTAATCCACATGTTTCAACCCTTATTAATATGAAGTTGCAAATATAATATACTTTTTAAAATACAATTTCACAAAGCTGGCCTTGAATTTGTGGTCTTCCTGCCTCTGTTTCTCATGCTAAGATTATAGATGTGTGCCAACATGCCCAGCCAAGTTTTGTACTTTTTAATCTTCATTAAACATGCAAATATTTGTGTTCTATTTTCAAAATCTCCCTAGAACTGTTAAATGCACAGCCACATAGTACAGGATATTTCTGGAAAGTTTCTGGTCCATAGACCTGCACTAACCATCTCAGGCTGGCTTAATGAGTCTTGGGATAGCTGAATACCTGGCTTTCATCAACAACAAACTTTTCCTTCATAAAACGATTCAAAGAAGAATGAAGGCAAATGTAGCCATCCTTCAGTCGGAATTACTGGCAGGTATGTACTTGAATTAGAACTCTCCACTATTTCTTTTGTTTCCTTGGCCTACAAGTGTGGTGTATACAATATGAGTGACCCTGTTGTAAATGATGGAAGTTGACTTTAACCTACAATGTGATTATTTCCTGTAGAGATCTAGAGACATGTATCTGATAGATATGGAGCAGAAAGCACTATGGTAGTGGCTTAGATTTTATGTTTTGCTTTTTTGTGGTAATGGGAAATGAACCCAGAGCCTCATGCATGCTAGAAAAATGATCTACCAGTGAGCTGTATCTCCATTCCTCTTTGACATTGTTATATGAATATAGGACCTCACTATGTTGTCCAGGCTGGCCTTGAGATCCTTCTGTAGCCCAGTAAGGCCTTAAACTTGTGGTCCTCCTGCCTCATCCTCTCTAGTAGCTGAGACTACAAGCATGTACCACCACATCTGACCTAAGGCTTAAAACTTTTAAAGCAGCTTCAAACTGTTTTACCCTACAAAGAGGCAAAACATTTAGGAAAGATTCGTAGTGTCTCTAACAGCCATGTCAAGTAAAGATCTCCCGAGAGTCTGTCAAGCCATTACACCCTCACCAGTACCTGCTGGAGGACATATGATCACATTTGCATCTCTTACGTAGAAAATTAATAAGCCCTGACCAATATGCCAATTTTTTTAGGAATCAGAAAGACTGGAAATAAACACTCAGCTCCAAGCCATTCACCCTCTGAATTCAGAGCCTCTAAGGCATCAAAGTCACCATGGCTTCAACCATTGTTTTGTATACACACCTTGTATACTGCAGCAGTAGGAGACTAGCGATTAGTGATAGAAACAAGCCAAGTTTCTACCCTTACAAAGTCTCATTTATAATTGATGTTGTGTACGAGGAACTTCAAATAAGTAGTTTGAAAACTCAATAGTTTGAAAATGTCTTGAGCTTCCTTGCAGACAGTCGCGTCTCTCTGAAGAAGGACGCCAAAAAGAAATCCCACACTAGATCAGAATTGAATATAATAAAAGGTTATTTATTTAGGGGTAGACTCACAGATCACAATCCTCTGCTGGAACGGGGGACAGTAACCAAATCCCGCAGCTGGAAAAGAGGCTGGACACGTGCTTTACCTCGTCATACATAGTCTAAGAGGCCACGCCCAAGTGGGCGGGTAACTTAAAGGCTACTGGTGGTAGGAATTCCTACAGCATCCCTCCATCTCAGCTACGGATGTCTGTTTCTGAGAGGAAGAAACAAAAGCTGTGCTTTCTGTCACTTGGTTAGGACAGATATTCACGGTTATAGAAAAGGCTGTCATTAATGTTTATGGGCAACTCTAAAAGCAAACACATCACTGTAGATAAGAGGACAAATTAAGTGTCTATAAAAAGGTAACACACATATACACAGGGAGAATACTGTCTAGTAGGGCAGTTAAAAGGAGAGATGCGAAGTTCAGAAGCAGGTGTGCTAGGCTACAATCTGTCGCTTCACTAGCTGTTTAACATGGGACACCTTTTCTGAGCTTTCTGTCTCAGTGCCCTCACTTGCCAAGACAGAACCATAAAGATATAGATTTAATAGAATCGTTGCAGTGACTGAGTGTGAGATTGTATACTAAACACTTAATTCTGGTGGCTCACACCAAGTTATACCTAATGGTCCCTAACAGTATGATTGCTTTATTAATTCTACATGCCATAGGTTGAAAATTAAGAATCCCAACAGCAAAATCCCAGGCATGTTTTCTCATTGTCCAAAGGAATTATTCTCAGTCAGTGGGAGCATTTCCATCCTGAGTTCTCATTCATATACCTGTCTCTAAAACTTAATAAGAAATAGTGGCAAGAACTCAGAAGGGCCTGAAACACATCCACACATTTAAATCCACTTCACTTGACTTCCCGGAGTAGGTCATTGACACATGACTCCTTTACGCTTGTGCAGAGAAGAAAAAAAAAACTATTGTGTTTGCATAACTTTTTCTTCTCTGTTCAGTGTGTTTTCTTCTCTTTCTTTGAATCTAGGCCTTAAAAGAAGCTATCTAGGAAGTTTGGATTTTTTAAAACTGAAATAAAGCAAATGAAAACATCTTTACCAACTGCCACTGAAGTCGTACTGTTTAAATCATTCTTGCCCATCTTTATGCAAGCCAATTTCTGTTTTGATATTGTAGGGTTACTTTCTTAGGAACTTTAGGCATTTTATTTGAGGCAAATAACATGCCTCCAAATGTCTAAAGTTGTGGTTCTTTTCGGGGATGGTGTTTAGCTGTTGTTGCTGCTGTTGTTGTTGCTGCTGTTGTTGTTGTTTTCAAGACAGGGTTTCTCTGTGAAGCAGTCCTGGCTGTCCTGTACCTCACTCTGTAGATCAGACTGGCATCGAACTCACAGAGATCCACCTGCCTCTACTGGGGGGCTCTTTTAAGGTTCTGGAAGACCCAGAGTTCTATGCTTGTTAGGTTAGTGTTCTACCCACTGGGCTACATCCCCATCTCCCACTTTAAAAATGAAAGGAATTTAGGCGCGTATGAAGGCACACACTCACAATTCCAGCCCTAGGGAGGGGTAGGAGGATTGACAGTTCTCTGGCAGCTGAGATACATACTGAGACCCTGTCTCACAAGCAGTGTGGACTAGTTGAGATAGATAATTCCCTTAATCATGTAGATAAGTCCCTTAATCATATACAGTCTTGGGCTGGAGAGATGGCTCAGTGGTTAAGAGCATTGCCTGCTCTTCCAAAGGTCCTGAGTTCATTTCCCAGCAACCACATGGTGGCTCACAACCATCTGTAATGATGTCTGGTGCCCTCTTATGGCCTTCAGGCATACACGCAGAAAGAATATTATATACATAATAAATAAATAAATATTTTTTTAAAAAATCATATACAGTCTTCTTACTTGCCAAGTTCCCAACACATGGAATAATAAATACTTTCAGGGACAGAAATCCTAATTACTCTGCTTCAATTATTATACATTATCATAGATGAAATATATAATAAGTTATATATTGCATATACTGAACTTTCACACCATAGCAGTAAATGTTCTAAGACATTTATTATATTACCCTAAGACAAATGAAATTTTCAAAGCATAGAACTGTCTTTTGCTAGCCCTGGTTCTAAAACTCTTAAGGAAATTTGCTTACAAGAAAAAGCACAAGATTGTTTTACAATCTAATAAAAGGATGGAATTTATGCAATGCTAACTGGATCAAGTATAAAAATCTAAGGGTCAGACATGGTGGCACATATCTTTAATCCCAGCACTTAGGAGGCATAGGCAGGTGGATCTCTGTGAGTTTGAGTCCAGCCTGGTCTAAATAGCAAGTTTCAGGCAAACCAGGGTTACATAGAGAAACCCTGTATCAAAAAAAAAATACTCCTATTTTGCGCATGTCTAAAACTCACTTAAATTGACTCTTTTCACTATGAAGTAGAAGTTTGGATTGTGAACTAGACAAATGTGCACAAAAATTGATGAGTTAGTGGCCAAGGCTGTGGACACAGGCCTGTCATCCCAGCTACTCGGATGCTTGAGTCACGTGTTCAAAGCTTAACTAGACTACAGAATACTCAAGGCTAGCCAGGACACCCTAGTGAGACTTTCTCCCAAAACAAAAAATGAAACTTCGCTAGTGGCAGAGCGATACTCAAGAGCTCGGTTGTTTCTTCATCGTCGAGATTCCTAGTTCCCACCCATAGACACTCTAATCTTGGACATCGAGGGCCAAGCCAGCTGTCTTAAATTTGAGAAGATTTCTCCAGGGATTAAAGTGTTTGGTGAAAGCTCATGTTCCATAAACCAAGTGGCACATGTTCAAGTCCAACCTTACCTCATTCTCTATATTTCACCTGTAATTTCATTTCTAAATATGCTTCCCTTTTATCTAAAATAAGGTGGACAGAACCGGGTTAGGTTTCTGAAAGAGAGCTAACTATTGCCCCCACAAAGTAAAGGAGCTCGTCACAGATGTGTTTGTACACAGACCGGAGCTAGGAAAGCACACAGGTGCTCAATTCTTTAAAGGTAATTTTGTGAGAAATACAGACTTCGAAGATTCTCGATTTTTCACTTTCAAGATTAAATATAGAAGAAATTCCTCTAGGACGCTGTCTTACTGATGTAATTACCCAGATTCAAGCACGGAAGAAAGTGCCAGTTTGCTTAGAAATGACAGGAGGATCAGCAAACACAAGTGGAGATTCCGAACAAAATCTGAACTAAATGACATGCGTTTTAGTTATTTTAAAAACTCATTAAATTATGCAACCTTTTTTAATTGAGATAGAATTTCACCACTTTCCCCTTCCCTTTCCTCCCGCTGGCCCCTCCCAGATACTCTCGCTCTAACCTCCACATACCCCCATCTCAAGGTCATAGTCTCTTTCTGTGATTATTATTGCTACATACATAAATGTGCTTTGTGTGTGTGTGTGTATGTGCATACACAAATATAAAGAAACACAACCTGCTGAGTCCGCATTTGTTACTGATGTGTATATGGTTTCAGAGCCCACCACTCTGCACTGGACACCCAGGAAAGGGACTAGTCCCTGGGAAAGGCTCCCCCCACCCAGCAGTCATTAGGTGCCTGCAGTTTTGTCTAAGGATGGGACCCCTAGACATTTTCTCTCTTCCACAGTGATATGCATGATTTCCTTCCTGCTGAGTGGGCCTTAAGTCTAGCTAGAGAGCTGTTGGTTACCACCCACATGTGAGTTCCACTTATTGCACCTCCATGAACTTTCTTTAAGGAGAACCCAACAGGAAAACGGAAGGGGACTTGCCAGTGTAAAATATCATCTGATTAGTGGGGCACATTTTTACACCTCCAAATTACCATTCCACTACCTCCAAAGACATAAAAACAAGGAAACTTGGAAACAGACAAATAGCCAAGCCAGCAGCAGAATCTATAAGGAACCCCAAAGAAGCAGCCAAGCTGACATGAGCCTTGAGACCTGAAGAACAAACCTAGTCCTTCCCTGGGTGTCCAGCCTGCCAGACCCCACCCCCTGGAGATGTTGACTTAAGACCTGTTAGTCTCCATTAATCACACAAGCCATTCCAGTTCTCAGAGAACTCCCATCAATTCAGTGAGCATATGTCTTTATTCACATTTTATTTCAACAAAGAGTTGTCATAAGTAATATACCTGTAGCAACATTAAATAGAAGGTAATATTTCTTCAGCCTGTTCCCTGAAGTAAGGCATGACTTGCCTGCAATTGTAGGAATTAACAGTCACTGTAATTGGCTGAAACTCTGCAATAAAAGGAGAGGCCACCTTTTCTATTGCAGCACCTCAGCAGCCACGGGGTTCTTATTACATTCAATTTGGTATTTATCTCATGAATATCACTGCGTGTTATGAATTATCCCCACAAAACAGATGAAATCCTCAGTTAATGTTTTCTAATATTTGGTGAGGAGTCATTTGGGAATTATTACATTTTGTACAGAAATTTAGATGTTTTAAAACTTCCTTTTACTATGTAAATCCAGTGCTTGGTATCCATGCATATTGGTGGGTTTAATGGTTGCAGAATTCGTTTAATTACTTAAAAGATATATGATCACAATTCCCACACCTAAAGCTCAAGAGTCATTCAAAAGAGGGGGCAGAAAAATTGTAAAAGCCAGAAGGTTGGGCAGTTTACTATGAGATTGTGTCTCCTAGGAACGCCAGCAGCCATACCTATAAAGTCTCATCAACATGACTATCTAAACATTAGCTAAACAACAGACATGCTAGCATGGATGGAGACCTCAACTCTGCACTAAGAACTACAGGCAACTAAGGAATTCTGCAAGCAGGAGAAATGGTCTTCCCCAGACAAGCACGCCAACTGGTTACCCAATAGAAAATGGTCAGCAGTAAAAACATTATGCAGACTGATCAGGTAGTATTTATATATTTCGGAATATGTATGTGAATATACATATATGTTTGTAACAACAGTTTATGGAAAAGAGGCCATGAATCTGAAAGACAGCAAGGAGGAGAGTGGAGGAGGACTTAGAGGAGAGAAAGGGGAGGTATTATAATGCATACATATGAATATAGAGATATAGATACGTTCAGCGTGGTGGCACTTGCCTTTAATCTCAGCACTCGGGAGGCAACTACTTGTCAATCTCTGAAGATCTGAGGTCACCCAGGGCTACACTGTGAGTCTCTGTTTCAAATAAACAAAAAGATTTGTATGCCTATGTATATTGAAAATCAACTTTTAAAAAATGGGACTTTTTAGTGAGGGGGACAATTGGCAGATCTTTGGTGGCTCCAGACTCAAGATGAAAAACTTACACAGACCTTGGCTTTCACTGACCTCTACATGAATTTTAGTGTTTTTCTTTTTTAACTGTCATTGTGTCCCTGTAGGAAACCACAGATGCCATTTAACATTGCAGTTGTAATTTTGGCATACTTCCCAAATTTGTTACCATGTCATTCCACTGAAGTTATGACAACTCATAGACCCACCAGAAGAACATATGACTTAATGCATTAGTAAAGCTCACATTTCACTATATTTACAGGTTTCTGATTTATCAGAAATTTGCATTATGTACGAGAAATTTGGAAAAGGGATTTTGAAAACAGAATCTATAGCCTACAAGTGATTTTAAAAAACATCCAAGGCTGGGCTCAATAGGTAAGGGCACTTGCTGCCAAGCCTTACAACCTGAGTTCTGTCTAGTCTTGGGGACCTGAGTTTTATTGCCAAAATAAACATAGTGGAAGGAAAAACCCATTCTCCCATTCCCCCAACTTGTCTTCCAACATCCAAACAACTGCAGTGGCTTGAGTGCCTGTGTGTGTGTGGTGTGTGTGTGTGTGTGTTCCTGTGTGTGAGTGTGAATACTTGTGTGTGTGAGTGCTTATTTGTGTGTGTGAGAGAGAGAGAAAGTGATTGCTCATGTCTGTGTGAGTGCTCATGTGTATGTGAGTGTGTGTGCGTGTGAGCATGTGTGTATTAGAGTATTCATGTGTGTAAGATGTTTATATATATATATTAATTTTTAAAGTAGAGTGTTCAAAGTCATATTACACACATACACATCAAATTCCCACACAGGGACTGGTGATGTAGCTCAGTTATTGCGCAATCACACAGAGGTAAATAAAAGTGATTTATTAAGGGGTAACAATAGAAAGGGACGAACTCACAAAAACAGAGAAAAGGCTGAAACCACTGCTGATCCCACGCTGTCTCTGCCATCCTGGGTCTCCCCTCGCTCTAAACAAGAGCTATGGCAAGACAGTGGGCATGCTTCTTTTGCAGCTTATAGTGCATATGTAGCCACTCAGAACATGCCCAAAGGGCCAGTATTCCAAAAACTAATTGACTGAATAAATTCCCATAACAATTGCCCCTTTTGTCTAAATAAGAGGGTTATAAATCTAATACAAAACTATATACAATAAGAACAAATATCAAGTATTGTTCAGGAGAAAGAAAAGGTTAAAACATACACAAAAAATAGAACTACAAACAACACAAATAAAATCAAGCAAGAAACACATGCTAAAGGGATCAAAACCATGATGGGATACCCACAGAAACAACTGACCTGAGCTAGTGGGAGCTCACTGACTCTGAACTGACAGCAGGGGGGACCTGCATAGGACCAAACTAGACCCTCTGAATGTGGATGACAGTTGTGTGGCTGGGGCAGTCGGTAAGACAACGGGACCAGGACTTATTCCTAGGGCTTAAACTGGCTTTTTGAAGCCCATTCTCTTTGGAAGGATACCTTGGTCAGCCTAGATATAGGGGGGAAGACCTTGGTCCTGCCTCAAAGTGATATGCCAGACTTTGTTGACTCTCCCTCTATGAGGAGTGGATGGGGGATAGGGTGGGGGGAAAGATAGGGGTAACAGGAGGAGGGGAGGGAGTGGGAACTGGGATTGGTATATAAAATGAGAAAAGATTGTTTTAAAATAAAAAAAAGAAATACATGCTAAGCATCCAGCCTAAAGGTAATTAGCAAATAACAGAGATTATGTTAATAGTTATCCTATCCTAAGGAGTCTAAGTCTTGTAGCTAAAATGTCTTAGTTAAATTATGAGAGGGAAGTAGCTATGACTTTCTAGTCTTCAACCCCATCAAAGACCTGAGAAGGAACATAATATTACCTGAGTAAGCAGGAAGTGCAAGTAAGCGACTTTCAAAAGGTGCAAGAAATGACAGAGACAGCTGCTACCTGGACCAAAGTCTCATATGTAACACTGGGGCAACAAACTTTGGCTAAGGCCTAGAGTATCTGACCATTTTTAGAAGCAGGAAAATTCTAAAGACTGTCATACCCTGTCTTGGCAAGGTTTAGCAGTCACTTTTGCTTGTATCCTGCTTTTCTAGTTTGGACAGCATATATACCATCAGCAGTTGAGGCAAGGGCAGTTCTTTGCCAAGAAGAAAACAAGCTCCAAGTGGAGTGTCTTCAGTGCCCAACATTTTCTCAGGAATACGTCGGTGTTGCCAGGGGCAATTATGTCTCTCATCAACAGAATCCTGAGTTATTAAAATATATAAATGCCATTGGGTGGTGGGGGTGCACGCCTTTAATCCCAGCCCTCAGGAGGCAGAGATAGGTGGATCTCTGTGAGTTTGAAGCCAGCCTGGTCTACAAGAGCTAGTTCCAGGACAGGCTCCAAAACTACAGAGAAAACTTGTCTCAAAAAATCAAAAAAAAAATGCCATATTCTACAGGTCTTTGAAGTTTAAAGATTACCTACCTATGCGGAATACATCTCTGTGCATCTAGAGAACCTGGGTTCACTCTCCAGCGCCTCACACACACAAAATCCCATACAAAGTATAGAATTCTGGATACATTTTCTTGCAACAAGAGAAATATAGAAAAGAAAACAAAATACAGAGGTGAGAACAAAAAGAAAGTCAGGACCATGTATAACACAGTGTCAGTGTGCTCTAGTCCACTCCTCTGCTCCTATAACAAAACACTGACCAAAAACAGCCTGGAGTGGAAGGGCTTATTAGACTTACAGGCTACAGTCCACCGTGGAGGTAAGCCAGAGCAGGATCTCAAGGCAGGAACTTGGAGACAAGAACTGAAGCAAAGACCATAAAGGAGCCCTGCTTCCTGACTTGATTCCAGATTCCTGGTCCATCACCCTCTAGTATAGCTCAGGCTCACCTGCCCAGTGGTGGTAGCCCCCACAAGGGGCTATGCCCACATTTATTGGTGTTAAATGAACCCCAGTGTCTTTCCTCCACCCTTCTCATCCTGCTTTCTTTCCCCTCCCCTCAAAAAAAAAAGCAGCCTACGTGAGTGGTCAAGCCTATGGTTCGCAGCTGAACTCAGTCACTCCAGCGCCTTGGCAGGGACAGTCTGAAGAGAATCTGACCATTTTTCCCATGTTCACTGTGAGCCTGGGGCCGGCATTACCTCCCTCAATCCTGGAGTTGTATGCCTCCCTTGACGCTTCTTCATTCTATGGCCACATACTGCAAATAGCCCCTCTATTCAACTCATCTCAAATGAGCCTGTTTGGAGGGGCCATTCCATTCATTTCTGCCTAGGACCTGCCATGACTCATTCGCCAAATTGTGTTTCAACCTTCCTGTCCCAAACACCTTCCTCTGTCCCTGTTTTTAATTTTTTATTTTTATTGTATTTTCCTTTACATGTCTGTGTCTCAAATGGTTTTAAATTCCAGGGCAATAACTGTGCATCTGAGTCTCCAGTACATGGCAACACCTCATATATACTAAGGGTTTAATAAAAGTTGATTGAGGGCTGGAGAGAGAAGGTGCCTCCTTCTGTTTTGCAGGTATATATGGAGGCAGATGTTTCACACTTAATTAATAAATAAATCTTTTTTTAAAAAGCATTGATTGAATGTGTAAACAAATGGTTGCAATTATAAGGGTTATTCTTGGCATAAATAATTATTTTTATTCAGTTACATTGGCCCTTACCATTGCATTATTGTCACCAGTAAATAGTTTGAGCTTTCAACTTTACTAAGAAACTAGGAAAGAATTCTATGGACTTTATCACCTCAGGCAACAATGTATTTTCATAACAGTTTGTGACACAACACATATTGCTAAAAAATATGCAATTGTCTCCTTGTATCAAATAGCATTTACTTTTCATCTTTGTAATTTCCTCCACAGGAATCTGAGAGTTCAGGGGGCATCAGAGAACATAAGGAACTAACAATTCCATTTCTGTTCAAAATTAAATATTTTAATAGATTGCCAAAAGCAAATCCCTATTTATATTTTTCTTATTATTTTGCTCGTTCAAATATTTGCTGTGGATTTTAAATGACAGATCTCATTCTCGGAAAATGATTACATCGATTTAATTAGATTGTAGCCTCAGGGGTCACTCTTCTACATCTAAGAAGTTTGGAGCAAACACAGATTCTAAAATCAAAAGAGTCATTGCATGTAGACACCTGGTGTGTGTTGACATGTTACTGCTCTATGGGATATGAGAATGGTTCTCTTGTAATTAAACTTGGAATTTCTGCTTGACAATGGATTCAAGAAACAGTTGAAACTTCCTTTGTATCCAGCTCCGAATTTTGTCCCTCCTCTTCTCCCAAGTCATATAGCTTTCACAGATACATTTTCTGCTTTTTTAATAGAGACATGGATATTCATAGCTAATGGATTCTAGTTTGTGTGTGGCTTTTTAAAAATTGTATGAAGAGCATCAAATCACAGATACTGTTTTGGTACTGGATTTTAACCCACTAACGCTTTCCGGGTTTGTGCACATTAGTGGCTATATGTGAAGTTTATCCTTCCACACCTCTCTAGAGCAGATGGACAGTGTCTTCCCAACACCATGTCCCCTTGTTCCTCTAAGAGAAACATTGCCTGCCTCCCATTCAATTGAGCACACTGCAAAATTACCCAATATTTCCCAGGCCTCTGGCAGCTACACTTAGCTGTGTGGCACAGTTCTAACTAGTGAGACACAAGCACGGTTGTGTTGAGAACTGCTCTGGCCTCATCTGTTCCCCCTCATTTCTTTCCTTTTCTTCCATCCCTGCTGAGAATGAAGATATAATTCATGATGGCAGTGCAGCCACTTTGTGATAGTAAGGAAAGGAGCTGTGCATACCCATGGCGATGTGTTTTATAAAGACACTTGGAGTCTTTTTTAACATTTTGGTTGGCATACAAAGACATGCAGTTCATTGTGATATTTTGTTCAGGTTCATCACCTCCACTGCCTTCCCTGTCCCTCCTCCCTCTCTGATACCCATCTCTTTTTCACAAATAGTTCAGCATTCTACTTTCAACACACATACACACTCACGCACACATGCACACACACGTACACACACACACATGCACATACATTCATTGTCCTCTTGTTCCTCTTTCCACTCACATCTCTTCTTCCCATTGTAGTTCCTCTTTTATTTCATGCCCTACATACACACACACATATATGTGTGCATTTAAATGTAGATTCTGTATATGAGACATTTGTCTTTCTGAGCCTGACTTACTTTATTTATCAAAATGATTTCTAGTTCAATACATTTCCCTGCAATGACATAATTTTGTTCTTTACAGTTGAGTAAATCCCATTGCATAGACATACATTTTCTCTACCCATTCATCTGTTGAGAGATGTGTACGCTTGCCCCGTATCTCAGCTATTACGACTAATGTAGCCATAATACTATTATGAGTGTGCAAGCAGTTCCGTATCAAAAAGCCTGGATTGTTGATGGTCTTTTGAGGCTATCATAACAAAAAACTCTGCATCTGGACTTCACAATAAATGAGAAGAACTAAGTTCACATTTTGACTGAGGTAGATAGACTCTAGATAGTCTTATTAATCTGTAGGAATAGAACGCAGTCAAGAAATATGCCACTTGTGTGCCTACTTAGCCATCCCAGTAAGTCATAAGTCTTACCCTTTTGCAGTTGCAACCAGTACTGCAGTGAACGCCTCCCTACAGAAAACTTCTCCGAAAGCTATCCCTGCTGTTGACGGGAAGACCACGCACCTGTAGCTATTCACCTGTGAAAAGCAGCTGAAAACTTCTAAGGAAAGTGTGGGGATTTTTGCATCCCCCATCAGTTTTCGCTTTCACACATCTTCACTAACTTTGATCACATTAAGTCCTGAACAATAAAATATTTGTCTGCTAGGTGCAAAATGAACTCTGTGTGCTTTGTTTTGGAGACTGGGAAGAACATTGCTGCACTTTAATTGCTTCCTTTTTCTTTGAGATGGAATGTAATTATGATGGCTGCTCAAACTCCTGCACTCAAGTAATCCTCCTGCCTCAGGTTCCCAAACAGCTTATACTACAATTCTAATGAAGTTGATTGTTTTTCTTGTATTTTTTTCACTAGCACTTTTGACTACTTCTAAACAATTATATGTATATACAAGTCATTCCCAATGTCTTTGCAAAAAAGACGAGAAATTCAGGGCAGTGTTGGGAACTTACTATATGCATCCCCTTGGAGTTAATGCTTATTGAAATTCTGACAAACCATAAGACAGGAATCACTAGTTATTTTTGACCTTGTTACTTTTATAATTTTTATTATATAGTAAATATCATTGTGATGTTCATATATTGGAGGCTTCCTGTCTCATGGGCAGTGGAAGACAGCCAGGCCGCCCATCTCAAGGTGCAGGCAGCAGATGCCACTCTGATGAGCAAGCATGTGGTGGAGAGATGGGAGAGGTAGAGAAGCGGAGTGGTCCATGCACTGTTAGAGAGGAGGACCTGGAGATACAATGGCAGTGAGGACCAGGGTGATGTGAGTGACCTGTTAGTGAGTGTTGATGTCCATGGCTCCTACCAGCAAAGGCCATGTGATGGCTGTGGTCTGTGCTGCCACCTGAAGCCATGTAGATGTCCATGGGCTATGCTATTGCCAGGGACCATGCTGATCTGGGTGGCCTGTGCTGCCAGCTGAGGCCATAGTGATATCTGGGTCCCTGCTCCTGCCGAGGACCATGTTCAGGTCTGAGGTCCTTCTGTAGCCAGGGTCTGTGTTGATATCTGTGATCCATGTTACCACTGGAAATCATGTGAATGTCCTTGGTCTGTGCTGATGCCTGAATCCGTGTTGATGTCCATGGGCCATGCTGCCACTGTGACCACATTACTGCGAGTGGCCTGCTCTCTGCCACATGAGGCCAAGTTGATGTCCATGGTCCTGACTGCCTCTGAGGGTCTTGTCTGGCTCTGTGATCCTACTGCAGCCAGGGGCCATGTCCGTGGTCTATGCTGTCACCGGAAACCATGTGTTAGCCCGTGATTTGTGCTTTTGCTGACTGTGAAGGGCAAGAAAGCTACTTTGGCAGTAACACTGATGATTGTAGATGCACAGTTGAGAAAGAAGGATGTGGAAGGTTTCTGTGACAGCCCCTACTCCCACCTCCCCAAAAAAGTAACAGCCTAAACAGGAAACCATCTAAGAGAACTCTTAAAAAGTGTGATAAGGATGCTGAAGTCAGCACTCCACAATTGATGGTTTCTGGCGGGGGTTCAGGGGGAGGACTCATTTCTATTAAGGGGCTAGCCACTGAGAGCTTGACCGCGCTCCAGTGAGTATATAGATAACACAAATTGAACTTGGGTTGTTTTTTAACTTGGGGAGGGGATAAAGGGTGGGGGAGGATATGGAAGGACTGGAAAATGAGTGTGGTTAGGGTGCATGATATAAAATTCTCAAAGAATCAATAAACAATATCTTAAAAATAAAAATAAATGTTTAAAATTAAAAATGTTCTGGTGCAGGAGAACAATTCTATATCTGTCAGTTATGTTTTAAATAAACGCTGATTGGTTGCTGGCCAGGCAGGAAGTATAGGTGGGAAAACCAGACAGGAAGTAGAGGTGGCGCAATAAGAAAAGGAGAATTCTGGGAAGCAGGAAGCTCCCCCACACTCCTAAAGACCACCAAAGAAGAAGGATGTGACCTGCCCTACTTGAAAAAGGTACCGAGCCATGTGGCTAACATAGATAAGAATAATGGGTTAATATAAGTTATAAGAGCTAATACGAAGCCTGAGCTAATGGGCCAATCAGTTTATCATTAATAGAGACCTCTCTGTGTGATTTTCTTTGGGACCTAACGACTGTGGGACCTGGTGGGAGGACAGAAACCAACCAGGACCTTCATGTTACAATATTCGTTTCCCAGAGTCAGACAACTAAGAAGTAGAAGAGCAGAGGTTTTGGTCTCTTAAAGAAGGGCTGGGCACTAGCCCAGTTAACGAGGTGTGGGCCTGCCCTGAAAGCACAGCAACCTGACTTCAGTCCCCAGAAGCCACATTGCAGAAAGAAAGAAAGAAAGAAAGAAAGAAAGAAAGAAAGAAAGAAAGAAAGAAAGAAAGAAAGAAAGAAAGAAAGAAAGAAAGAAAGAAAAAGCTTGGTATGGTGGCATGCATATGTAATCACAGCCGCAGCACTGGGGAAGAATGGCTAAGGGGTTCCTGGTGTTTACTCAAGCAGTGAGGCCCAGTCCAGTGAGAGATAATGCTCTGTATACACTGAAGAACAGCACTCTGACGCACACACGTGCACCCACACATGCATGCAGTCACAGACACATGCTCATGTATGCACACACATGGAAAAAGATTTTGACACTAAAGTCTGCATGGTTTTGTTATAGGATGGTAATTCTGTTTTTTATTTCCACATCCACTATGCCAAAAAAAAATAACTTTGTAGAGAAGGAAGCAAATAAAATTAAAACAACCATCTTCTAAATTATCAAAATAAAGAATATAGATATTCAGACTGATTTTCAAGTGTGGAACTGAATATTGGACATATTTAAGAAGCAACTCTTGATCACGAAAAAGATGAGGTAAAAGAAAATTCAAAAAAGATTGGATTTCACCAGAGAAATGTCCTATAATTGCTACTTGAACACAATTTTAATTTTTGTAGTTAAGTGAATACAAGTGATCCATTTACTTTTAAAGAAGTTGGTACTACTTTTGCTCATGAAGTTCTCCTTGCAGAATTAATTGAAATTGGCTTGGCTATGAGTACTCTCAGATGATCTGGGGACTGGCTCAAGAGTCACGAACAAGGAATAATCATGAACTTCTGAGTACCTAGCTTTCTAGCAGGGTGGCATAGGGATTGGTGTGTTGAGTTTTATTTAGCATCCTCATTAATAATATGAAAGAGGGAGCAAATAGCAAGTTAATGAAATTCGCAAATGCTAATGTATGCGGCATTGAAAATGTTATAATCCAAGGAACCTACAGCGGTAAGGATAACCAAATTCAAACAAATAACTTCAAAGGCAACATCAAGAAGTCAGGTTTGAAAGCAGGATGTGCGTGCACGATTTTGGAAAAGAAGTTTATGGGAAGGAAGACAGTTTTATGATGTCACCTACTAAGAGGCTTCCAAACCATCGTTTCTTAAAGAGACAAGGGATTAGGGGGAAAAGTCGATCGGAGCTTACGTTTTGTGAAATGGCAGCCAAGAACTTCTTTAGTTTACTGATGTAAGAGAAAGCAGAATTTGGAATGAATAAGACAGATCTGAGAGTCAAAGGTCCCATCTGATTCAGACTTCCCATCCAACCCAATTCTTACAACACTAACATGAGACAAAGAATGCCTACCTCCCCTGGTTGCTATGGGGATGAAATGAGGCAGCGTATGGGGAGTGGGGAGCAACAGAAGTGATGCTTCTCTGTATGCCCATAGAGGAGGCTCACAGAGTTCAACTGGAGAAAAGGACCAGGATTAAATGTAACCCAGTTCATTGATTCCAGAAACGCAGTTGACATGGTGAGGCTGAGTGTGGAGAGTATATATTTAACATGACCAAGATCTAAGTAAGAGTAATGGGATGGAATTAAGAAAAGGAAAGTGCAAGCTTTAGATCAGGAAAAAAGTTTCCTTGACACTTCAATTAGGCATTAGCAGAATATTCATACAAGGGGAATAGTAAGTGAATCACTTCTTAAAATATTTCAAATTAACAGGATAATGGTTCAAAAAGTTTATCATTAGGGGGAAAACGTCCTGCTGACTTCCTTGGGGCTCTAATGCCTTTGATGATAATTCTCACACTGCCATGTTTCAAAACTGTCTAAGAGGTTCTAAAACTATAATAGAATAATTGACCTTTTTCTTTAAATTCTCACTAAAAATCCCTAATAAGTCATTGAGCAGAAGTTTTGCGGATTTGAATGTCTTTTCCTCCCATAAATCATTTCTAAACACTTTTGAATCCATTACTCCTGTATGGGATTGTCTCTGACGTTTCACACAGTCAATATATTCCTATTGAAGGACATTTCCTGGTGAGACATGAACACTGATTCACCCAGAGTGGGCACCACAACACACCAAAGAAACAGTTCTACTGAAGTCTAGTTAGGCAAACCAATGAGCTTATCGGGGTTGCTTATAGGAATGTTGATGAGGGGTTATTGACTGAAACATGGGCAGCTCAAACGTAGTTAGAACACCAAAAGGCCCATGAGTAACCAAAAAAAGTTACATCTCTGGAAATCCCTGTCCAATCTGGGGGTACCTCTACCCAACGATCTCCCTTCCTCAGCAATTGCTTATTACTTATATAACATTGTGGGGCAGGCTTGTGACTCCTGTCACTTCTGTGAAGTCTTTTTGAGCCTTACAAGTTTCATTGGCTTCCTGAGTCTTGTCAGCCTCCTTCCAGCAGGGGATGTTTCAGCTAGGTGGAAATGGCTGCACAGCAATAACGATATCATTGTGCCCATTGCTCTTCTGTTGCTAAGATAAAACACCAGGACCAAAATCAGCTTACGGAGAGAAGAGGGAGCGTAGCAAAAGCAAAGAGAGAGGTCACAGCCTCAAATGCAAGCAGGAAGCAGAGAGCGAACTGCAAGTGGTAAAAGGTTTTGAATCACAAAGTCTGCCCTTCAGAAGTCCTTCTTCCAATAAGACTGCACCATACAAGCAGAGCCACCAACTGGGGACCAAGCATGCAAATGCCCAAGACTATGGAGACTATTTCTCATTCAAACAACCACCATCAAATAATTCATCCAGGTTTCATAACCTTTTTTAAATAGTCTTTTCAGATCCTCCAGCTCCTCCAAAATTATAAAGTTCTCTACACTGGAAAAATTATACCTGAACCTGAGGTGACACAATCTTGTGGGTTGGATCACTAATATGTTACAAGCAGTAACCATAAGAAGCATCCAAGGAGAAAAGCTGGCATCTGATTCATGCCCCAAATATGCCTTCAAAGACACCTGTATTGTCCACCATGTCTTCAAAAACATGTACATTGTCTGCTATGAAGCGTGATGACTAATGATGTCAAGATAAACTCAAGTCCCTAACCCTAACACCTTACATTGTAGTAAAAAAGACACTCATTAAAGGGATCAATAAATGCAAACAATACAGTCTCCAATATAAGAAAAAGAAAGGTAAAGGATGATTTGGAGTGGAAATAGGAGATAAAATGATTATCTCTTAGTAAATGACATTTGGCAAAAGACTTGGGGAGAGTAAAATAAGGAACAACCAGGTAGGAAAAATCACATTCTGTGGAGAGAAAAACAAGCACAAACTCTCCACTCCTGTGCATTACAGGAGCAGAAACCAGGCATGTAGGATGGTGTATCCAGGGACACGAGGGGGGTCACGAGAAGTAGTAAAGCCATAGTAATAACAACCAGGAGGTCAAATCCTTCAGCGCTTGGAAGGCCAAGGTGAAGGCTAGAAAGACAAAAGTTTTGAGGAGAGCAAAAGTGGAATTTCCCATCTAAGCTTGTCTGCTCTTCAGAAAATAGATTTTATTGGAGGCATGTAAAAGAGATATTGAGTAGAAATCTGAAAGCAGTTGTATTGTGCCAGAAAATGATAGAAATGAGGGCTAAAGGGATGCAAATGGTACTGTAGGCTCAGAAGCCACTTAAAGATGAACGGGTAGAGTTTGCAGACATAACATATGAGACTCAGAAGACGGAGTATGCTGAGGAAACATCCTGGAAGTGTAGTCTATAATTGGGCTGCAATGCTAGCAAACACAAGCATGTGTGTGTGCATTGGGTGTGTTTGGGAGAATGGATGATGGTAACATGAGCTCCTTTGGTTCCTTTAGTAAGTGCCTGTAGGCGGAGAGAGCTCACTCGTTTCTGGCCGCCCAGACCTGAAATAATCACACACAAACTGTTTTGATTAAAACACTGATTGGCCAGTCACTTAGGCATATAGCTATCCAGCTCTTATATCTTAAATTAACCCATTTCTATTATTCTGTATTTTACCATGAGGCTCGTGGTTTACCGGTAAGGCTCCCCAGGTGTCTGTCTCCTTCAGCAGCTACATGCAGTCTCCCTGACTCTATCTTCTCTCTCCTCCTCTATCTGCTTGGGATTCCCACCTTGCCCTATTCTGCACTGCAATAAGCCCAAAGCAGATTTGTTGTTGGGATTTCTGTCCTGCCCAGTTCCCACAATCGTTAAGTACCAAAGAAATCACACAGAGGTCTACATTAATCATAAACTGATTGGCCCATTAGCTTATTAACTCTTACAACTTATATTAGCCCATTATTCTTGTCTATGTTAGCCACATGGCTCAGTACCTTTTTCAGCGGGGCAGTCACATCTTGCTTCTCCAGTGGCTGGGTCAGGACTGCATCCTCTTCCCAGAATTCTCCTGTTCTCATTGACCCGCCTCTACTTTCTGTCTGGTTGTCCTGCCTATACTTCCTACCTGGCTACTGGCCAATCAGTGTTTATTTAAAATATAATTGACAGAATACCGACCATGGTCCCACACCACAGATTCTTTATTAACCAATGCTATTCACAACATGCAGAGGGGACTCCTGCACCAAGTACTTTCATATATCTCTATGCTTTAACTTCTTCCATTTTTTTTCAGCTGATACATGATACATGGGTTTCAATTTTCCTCAAAACCTATGTATCAGTCAGAAGTCAGATCTTTTAGTATTCTTTCTAAATTGACCTTTATTTTAATGTTTCAAAATCTTCCTGATACCCTCTCATACCAAACCCAAGTAGACAAAATTGTCAGTCTACTCAATAAGCTCCCTTTCCAAACCACCAGAACATTAGAGACCACTATGCTAAGTGTTGATCTTGAGTACTTGTCTAAGAATTTATGTTTCATTGATGGGATAAGAGAACTGAGTTCTAGCCCAGATGTTCTCTCATCAGGGTTCCTCTTCCCACCAGAGTTTCCTGCTGAAACAATCCTTAGAAAGGGAATAAGCGGCTGTTTTGTTTTGCTTTGTTTTGTTTTGGGGCCTGAGAAATGATGCAACCATTAAGACTGCTTACTGCTCTTCCAAAGGGCCTAGATTCTATTCCCAGCATCCGTATCAGACAGCTTGCAACTGTCTGTAATTCCAGTTCCTATACATGCTACAAAAAATATGCATGCCTACACATAAAAATGCATCTTTTTTTTCGGAAGAAAGAAATGAGGAAGAGCTGTCTTTTCCATTAAAATCTATCTTTGCTGGCTTTGAATTTTCCTTAGAACTAAGACCAGCGCCTCCTTGAGAAAGGAGTCATTCCATGTTGGTGTGGAGAAACACAAGACTTGGATTGAACTGGAAAAAGTCTAAAGTGGCCAGACGGTAATGAGAGAAGCAAGTCCTCAGAGAAATAGCAAGAACAAAGAAGAAGTAGGGAATGCTCTAACTTAATCCATGGGTGGAAAGCAGAGTGCTGAGAGGTGGCATGCCTGGTCTGCGGTCACTCTCATTTGGTGACCTCAAAGAGCTGGAAGGGTGTGCACTGAGAAACAGGAGCCTAGTGAGTAGAAAGGATTGTGTCCAAGAGGGCCCTGCTTTTTCCTCCTTAGGAAATACTTGCACACACACAAAAAAAAAATAGGATAAGGCTTTTTTTTTCAATCTATGAAACAGAAAAGTCGGCATCAGAAGTTAGGTAGATTTTTCAGGGTAATGGATTAAAAAATATAACTAGCAAAATCAGAGTGTGAGCATGGTTGGGTGCACAGATGGGTACCTTGGAGGTGGACAAAGCAGGATAAGCAAACCGAATCATGAAGTCCATAAACTTAGCTCATAGGACAGGGCTAAGAAAAAATTGAGAACACGTCTGGAGATCCATCTGAAAGGCAGCAAAAGCCCAGGAGGTAAGTGTTCTCGGGGAATATGTGGATAGACCATCTGCTGTGCTGCTCTCTGGTCCTCAGTGTGAATTTTGCTGGGAAAGATTTTATCTCTAAGAAATTGAAGGTAGAATGAAAGATTGTGGTGGTGATTGTTGTGATGATGGTGGGTGGTGGTGGGTAAGGGGGTGATGGTTGTGGTGATTGGGGTGGGGTGGGGTGGTGGTGATTGTTGTGGTGATGGTGGGTGGTGGTGGGTAAGGGGGTGATGGTTGTGGTGATTGGGGTGGGGTGGGGTGGGGTGGGGTGGTGGTGATGGTGGTGGTGATGGTAATGGTGGTGCTAGTGGTGGAGCTGGTGGTGGTGATGGTGGTGGAAGTGACAGAGGTCCTAGAGGAAGAGAGGGAGATAGAACAAAAGAAGATATAGAAAAACAGAAATAACACAACAAATACTATTAATGTTTAAAACCTGTGCATTTAGGATCCGTTTGTTGAAAACCTACTGAGTGTTAAGCAAACAACTGATAACAGGAAGACAGGGGTTTTCTGTTCACTGGAGATACCACATCTGCGAGTCAATTACAGCATCACAGTGCTACCTACCCATGGAAAATAACATATTTCCCCTAACACCCAAGCTGTTTTACTAACAGTAATAATAGTTACTAGAATTATCATACTGGGGCTGGAGAGATGGCTCAGTGGTTAAGAGCACTGACTGTTCTTCCAGAGGTCCTGAGTTCAATTCCCAGCAACCATATGGTGGCTCACAACCATCCGTAATGAGATCTGGTGCTCTCTTCTGGCCTGCCAGGATACATATGGGCAGAACACTGTATACATAATAAATAAATCTAAGAACAAAATAAAATAAAATAATTGTTAAAAAAAAGAATTATCCTATTGGTTACTTCTGTTTCCCTGTGAGCGCAGTTCCTGACAGAGACAACTTAAAGGAGGAAGGACTAACATGGCTCACAGTTTCAGAGGGTTTCTGTCAATCATGGTGGAGAAAAGGTGGCAAAGCCCAGTTCACAATGGTAGGAGTGTGCAATAGGAGCTGTTGGCATCACCAGCAGATCACCAGAGAGCCTAACACAAGGCAGAGGCCGTGTGAAACATGTAACTTGAAGCCTGCTGGACAGGAAGAGGTAGGGCTATGGTTGAACTGTGGGTCTAAAGGCAAGCACCCCTAATCACTTCAAGGTGCTGTTGAGACCGCCAAGGTTTTCTTAAAACCCGATGCAAACAGTATCTGTTCAAAATCCAAGGGGGTTTTCTTGATCTATCAATCTACCGTGCCCCCTGTTATCCCTCTCAATATCTATGACTCAATTCAATAATTGCATCAAATATTGCACTGGCTCAGTATTACACTAATTAGCACCATTTTGTTTACTAGATGATGACAGGGTTGAATGGGATTTCCTTTCCTGGAGGCCCATTATTAAAATAATTACTCCCCAGGGGACGATGTGGAAAGCAGGACTCAACTGAAGGACAGCATGCACGGATACCTGTGGCCTTTATCAAGAAGGATGGCCCTACCCCAATTCCTCCATCTGGCAGAGCCTTTATCTACCGCAGTTCACACATGCGCGGCAGCCATCTGCATACAAGCCGAAGCCTCCGTGCTTTCTCGGAGCTCAGAGCTGGATTTCAACATTTCACAGCGGAATTAGTCACTGGACAGGATGCCACAGCTTTGTGGATGTGCCAGCTAAAACCCTTCTAAATATCAAACTCTGTGTCTCGCAGCGAGATTGTTTATTGAACCAGTCCATGGAAGCTCCGAAGACTCCTCTGCTGAAATACTGCCAGCTCCGAGCTCTGATTTTGACATTGATGCTGTCAGTCGAGATTAAGCCCGGGTCTTAATGAATGCTGGCAGACTGCTTCTGAGGTATGATCACCGTGTTCCGTGGCTAAGTAGCAAAGCTCTGGACAGGAGTGAAGTTGAAGTCTGAGGACTGACTGCAGGCAGTTGCCTTCTATTTTTCTTGCTCTCCTTCCTCACTCCCCACTGGCTAAGGAAAGAAAGTACCTTCACCGTTCCTCATAGACCCCCCTCCATAACCTAAGCCACATTTATCTTAGGACACTCTTATGTTGGCCTTATCTACTCCAGCGATCCCCAAGAGTACTTCCACTTGTCCTTCCATGTGATGCAGCGCTGAGAATCCTTGCCATGTACACAGTGTCCCTGCTGCCAGGAATAATCACCTTCACTAATTCTGAAAGGCAAATTTGTGCTCATCTTCGAAACCCAGCCAGACTATTCCAACAGATATTAACCACTTGTTCCAAATATGAATAACTTCACCATCTCCAGAACCTCATCTCTTAATACACCCTCTACTGCTGCTGCATAAGATAACAAGACGGGTACACAAGAGCCTTAGCTACAGATCTCAGCACAATGTTTGGCATATTATACATGTTCCATCCTTAACTGTTGAAGTGAATGGGATTTATCCTAACATGGACATGGTACTGGAGGAAAGCTGAAAATTGAAAACAAATTACTACATTATGCTTACAATTCAGGAATCAGTGCTAACTATTGTATACTGTTTATTTATTTTAGGAAATTAAACAAGAAAAGAAACCATTATAAAGCATATAAGAAAATTTGTACTGGACATGGTGGTGCATACCTGGAAGAGGATTATGAATTCAAAGTTAGCCTAAGTTACATATGCAGACTCTGAGAAACAAAAGAAGAAATAACGGAAGCAAGGATGGGGGAGAAGGAGAAAAGGAAAGGAAAGAGGAAGGAGAGAAAGAAGGGAGGGAGGAGGGAGGGAGAGAGGGTGGGGAGGAGGAAGCGATGGAGAGAGGGAAGAAAAGGATATTCCTTAATCACCCTGTCTTGAAATATGGCTTTCAACACTATATGCTAGGCTTAGATGTAGCCCAGTTGGTAGAGGGACTTGCCTAGCATGCACAAAGCCATGGGTTCAATCCCCTGTACTACATAAACCTGGCATGGTGGAACAGGCCTGTAATCTTAGCACTTGGGAGGCAGAGGCAAGAGGAAATTCAAGGGCATCCTCAGTTCCACTGTAAGCTGGAACTTAGCTTAGGCTACACTAGCCTTTGTCTCAAAAGGGAAGAAAGGAAGAGTCGGTCCACATTACATGTCTGTGCACCTCTGCATGCATCCCTATAACTATAAACATATGGACAGTCCTTCATAACTCACAAATAAAGCCTTGTCAGAGGTCTTTCATTTTTGAAAGAAATTTACTTTTTGATTGTAGGAATGAGTTGTCCTTTGGAGCTGAAGACTACACAATGAGGAAATAAATGTCCCTCCTGATGAAGCATGAAGCAAGACAGCAAGCCTTGCTGAAATCCATTTAGCACAATCAGCCGGTCTATTATCTCCCGATTATGGAAGTGGAGAAATGAGATATTTAATCAGGACATATTTTAGAAAGTTGTAACATATTTGCGTATTTCCCTAAGGCCTGTAATGAAGAGCTCTTAATATTTCATTTTCATTATTACCAGAAGAGTTACAATAAAAACTCTCCTTGTGGTCTGAATCTCTGAACAAAGGAGAGCTTCATCTCTATGTCATTCCAGCAATGACCCCGTAGTCAAAGAACTAACTACTCTGAGTCACAGCTAGGGGTTCACTTCCAAGTCTGTTTCTGCTCTCTGCCTTTGTCAACAATCTCTGTTCCCTGAATGGCTGGACATCCTGTGTTTAGAATGTCTCACATGGTTGGAGATCTGTGGCAAACAGTTATTCTTCTATCCCAGATAAAGCAGACACCTTCCGCCAAAAATCAAACTCCTCAGATTCAGGCCAAGGGCATCACCATTGAGTCACTGAGGAACATTTCTGAGAAAACTAAGAAAGAATTGGACTAGGCCTTCTTTAAGATCTCTCTGTGTGGATGTATGTGCATACACATGTGTTTGTGTGTGTATGTGTACGTGCACATGTGTATACATATGTCCATGTATGTGTGAAGGTCAGGTCTTCCTCCTTCACTCTCCACTTGGTTTTGGAGACAGGTTCTCTCCCTGCACCTGGCGCTCAGCATTTCATATAGGCTGGCCAGGCAATAAGCTCCGTGGAGATAGTTCCCTGTCTCTGACCCATAGCCAGTGCTGGGGTTACAGGCTTGCACCATTGCACCGACTTTCACATAGATGCTGGAGATCCAAGCTGGAGTCCCCACGTTTTCACTGCGGATGCTCTACCAACTGAGTCATTTCTCCAACTCCGAGATTTTTTTTAAAGCTACAATTATATTAAATCAGTGCCAAACAATATTATCTACTGGGCCAAAATCTGGATCATTGAGCCAAAGACTAGTATCAAACACCAAAATGCTGGCTCAGGTTCTATTACTGCGTTTAGATCATAAATTCTAGTGCTTTTAAGAAGCTAGAGATATTTAGATATAGCTCATGACTAATGCACCATGTTCCTTAAACAGATCATGGCGACCTAGCTCAGCTAAGGCTTGTGAATGAGAACAGAATGTATAGGCAAATGGTTGCCCTCTAGACAAAAACACAGATATTGTCCTTTCCATGAGCTGTTCTTGTATTCCAGGCCTAAAACTAATGATGGCAAGGAATGGGTGGATGTAGCCCCCTGGGATGTCTGAGTCAAACCACACATGCAGCTCTTGTCACACCTGTGTGAGTGGTGTGTCTGATAGAAGCTAGTGACAAAAGCAGGCAGCATGGCCACTGTGATGGACAGTGAGGACTGAAGATCAGCCAGGACCCGGCAGCCTCTCACACTGTGGTCCTGGCTGGCTAGCTACCTTTCAGCCGTTCCTAAACATTGGTGGGGAGGAACAGGCTTAATTTCTTTTAAGTTCACTTTTGCTTTTGTATGTGTGTGTTCTGTGAAAGTGGTGCTTGCTTGTAGTTAGGAAGAACTGAAGTTTTACTCATATCTGGTTGTCATCTAGGAGGGAGAGTACAAAATAGAATTACAGAAAGAGGTGCTTGGGAGAGCAAATTGGAATAGCCAGAGAAAGCACAGCCTTGCTTGGTTTCTAAGAGAATGCTATTTAAACGCCAATTAGTGAGCATGCATGGTGTGTGTGTGTGTGTGTGTGTGTGTGTGTGTGTGTGAGAGAGAGAGAGAGAGAGAGAGAGAGAGAGAGAGAGAGAGAGAGAGAGAGAGACTGAGTCCTAAGCCATGGTGGTTTAAAAAACACACTTGTTCATTCACCAGGAAGAGTCCAATTTTTCATATATCAGGTTTTTCTGAGAGCCCAGGAAATAGGGACCAGAGACTTTGGAAACTGAGTGAAGGAGAATGGGGGTCTGCTCTCGTTCATTACATTGTATTTCATCATTGTCACCATCATCATCCATCTCTCTCCTCCCTGCTCTCTTCTCTCTCCTTAGTCCTTTTCTTTCCTTCCTCTCCCCCCCTCACTCCCTGTCCTCCTCCTTTATTTTCTTTCTTTAAATCTATTTCTTCTTCTGTCTCTTTCTAGAAAGTTCTTGACATTTAATTCCATACTGGCAAACTTTGGATTCAAAGATGTCCCAATTAGACAAGAGTAAAGATACAAGACCAACCAAGTGCTTTTTAAAGAGCTGAATTCTTCCTTTAAAAATAGCTTTGATTCCAATAAGATCTGCAATTTGGTGGTAATATTGTACCTGTTTCTCAGCTCTGGCATTGTACTGTATTTATAAAAGAGAATGTCCCTTTTTTCAAAAAAAATGCACTAAAGTATTTGAGTTACACAAACATCATAGATCTAATTATTCTCAAGTTTTTCAAAGTGTAAAGAAAAACTGAGGACAAAGAAAATACAAGACATGTGAACATTTTGATTTATCTGAGTGAATAATATCAGAATTTTTGCACCATTCTTATACCATTTCCATCATTTTGAAATTATTTCAAAATAAATTAAAATGGGTCTACTCTATAATACAAGATGACTTAAAAGAACTGCATGGTTTTTATCTGATGTCACAGTGAATGTCTTCTCTCTCAATTGTCCCATTGGAATAATGATTAAAAGGCAAAGAACTGTACCCTGAGCTAACTCAAACCAAACGCAGCTTTGTGTAAACCACACAATCAAAACTCCATTAGAGAAATCAGAGATTTTTCTGTGACTTCTTGAATAAAATTTTTCTCACCTCATCTCTCCTTTTTTGCTACTTTTAAATACTTTTGTGAAATTATATTATAATCATATCATTGCCTCCTTCTCTTTACTCCCTCCAACCCTGCCATGAATACCATCCTTGCTGTCTTTCAAATTCATGGCCTTCTTTTCTTTAATTGTTGTTTTCTTTAATTGTGTATGTTCTTAAATATAAATACACAGCTTTCTCAGTCCATATAATGTTACCTGAAAATATGTACATTGTCAGGGATGACTTTTTGGTATTGGATAATCAATTGGTGTGCTCTTCCTGGGGGAAGAAACATTCCTTAGTTGTATATAGTTCTTTGTCTAAGGTTGAAGCCTCAGGGGCTTTCCCCCTTCCGCATTAACACATGTGTTGGGATCCTCCTCGTTCAGCTCATATTTAGGGTGTCATGGGTGTTCTCTTCTCTGGTGAAGACCACCTCTCCTGCTCCCAGCACTTCTCAATTGCCTACAGTTCTTTGTGCAGGGATAGGGCCTCATGGATTTTTCCCTGTCAAGTTTGGCTTGACCATTGGTGTCTTCTTTGTCCAGCTCATTCTCAATGGATACAGCTACAACACAACTTCTGCACCTAAGGCTCAGAGAACATTGCAGAACTGAGTAAGAAAGATTTTTAAGAGCTAGAGGATCAGGGAGTTTGCTGTAAGACTGTGTCTCCTAATAAGAAATGACACCCATCCAGTCAACAAATATTTTCCCAAACATAATATTTTTTTGAGACAAGGTTTTTCTGTAGCTTTGGTGCCTGTCCTGGAGCTAGCTCTTGTAGACCAGGCTGGCCTCGAACTCACAGAGATCCACCTGCCTCTGCCTCCTGAGTGCTGGGATTAAAGGCGTGCGCCACCACCACCTGGCTCCAAACATAATATTTTTACTATTTGGGAATTTCGTACAATGTACCCCAATCACACCTATTTCCCATTTCTCCCAGGTCTACCCTCCCACCCTTGTTCTATGCCCCACCAAAAAAGCCACCAAATCCAATTTATGTTGTCCATATACTCATTGAAGCATGGTCAAACTCCCAGTGGCCAGTCCCTTAAAGAAAACTGAGTCCTTCTTCACTGTAGGGAAGTCATCAGCTGTAAATGCTTCACTTCAGCATCTTTAGTACTGCTTTTAAGGGCTCTCTTCAATAGTTTCCTGTCTGGATGTTTTCTTTTGGGAGTGGTGTGGGGTGAAGTTGTCACAGAAGCCTTCAATGCCTCTCATTCTGTCATGAGTCTGCAGTCATTGATGCCACTACAAAGGAAGTTTCCTTGCCCATAACAGCTGATGGCAGCACAGATTATGGACTTCTACATCGTTTCTGGTGGTGGCAGCACTGATCAGGAACTTCACCACGGTCTTCAGCTAGCTAGGATCATGGACATCAACCTGGTCCCCAGTGGCAGCACAGGTCACATCAACGCGGCCTGGCCTGCAGAGGAGGACTGACCGCAGACACCGACATAGTGATCAGAGTCAGCATGGACCACAGATGTCTTTCGAGGAGTCTTAATCCAGAAAATGAACCATTCTTAAACTCAGTTATCTTGTTGCTCAAAGGCAGCATGTCCAGGGGCAGGATGCGAATTCCAGGCTGCTGTACACCACCCCGCCCTCAGTGCCAACACCCTGCCAGCACCCTGGCATGACCATCATGCTTGCAGCCCACGGGCAGCTCAGCAAATATTTTTTAAAGTGTTTAGTGTCATTAAAATGACTTTTAGATTTCATTTCACCCCAGTAAAATTGTTACCATCAAAAAAAAAAAAAACAAAAAAAACCAAGCAACAGCAAGGCTGCAGGATGTGGGCAAAGAGGAATCGTCCTTCACTGTTGGTAGGGGTGTAACTGTGCCACTGCTACGGAAATTGGTATGTATAACTTAGAGATAGCACTCCTGAGCACAGACCCAAAGGACTCCACACACTTCCACAAAGATGCTTGCACATCCACATCCGTTACAATTCTACACACACTCGCTAGGAAATGGACTCAACCTAGATACCCATTAACTGATGGATGGATGGATGATGAAAATGTGATACACAATGAAATTTTATTCAGCTGTAAAGAAAACTGGGACAATGAAATTAATGAGCAAAAACAAATGGACAGAACTGAAAAACAATCTGTTAAGAGGGGCAACCTAGGCTGAGAAGGACAAAATCGTACGTTCCCGCTCAGAGGTGGATCCGAGTTCCTCATTGGTCGGTGTGTATAGTTAAGTGGAATAAGTAGGGGTAGACTCCAGGAAATTAAAATGGAGCTGTGTGATAGGAAAGAAATGGAGGCATTCTGGAAGGGGTAGAGAAGACAAGAGAACACATTTTATATGAAACCAGAAGAGAGGATCCAGGAAGCAAAAGGGTACAGAAGAGAAAGGGAGGCAAAGATGAAGTGAGGGATTGGAAAGAATCCAGCAAAATGGATCACACATCAAAATGCCAAAAGGAAACTTGCTACTTTGTAAGCTAACTAAAATAAATAAATAATAACTTTTAAAATGGATGCTCAACGATAACGTCACAAAAGAATCCAGTAGCTCCTGCTACTCAGTGTCACTCATATACTTGACACAATTATTGCCTCCTTGTCCACCTTGTGTGCAGAGTGAACCCCAAGGGTCACCTTAAAACTCAAATCGAAAGGCTTCTGTTTGGTGCCACTTCCCTAAATGGCCAGCCAGGAAAGAAGAGCCCATCACTTGTGGTCTTAAAGCATTTTCTGTTTGTTTCTTAACCTCGTGAGCTGAAACCCTGGCTCTTGCAATCAGTTTCTTGGGCAGTGTAAGTCAGCAGAGAGGAAAATAAAATGTGCCCGTTCTAGGAGTATCACATGAATAGTCCCTAACAAGGGCTTGCTTATGTTCTCAGCACCTGAAAATAATAGTCACTGGCTGTGCAGGATTTACTACACCTCGTTTATCATTTTCCCTGCTAAATTAGGGGCTGTTCTGGTGAGAAAGACCGCTCTTAGTCATCTGTGAGAGCCCGCTGGCTATCTAACTACGGCTTGGCACGTAGAGAGTTCTTCACACACCTAATGGGCACATGAATGAGACTGGGTATAGCGGGACAGCTGATGATCGTGTCCACTGCCACACATCAGTCAAAGCCCCAGCCGGCTCTCTGCAGATTCCGGGAGATGAAGCGCGCGGGTTGGTTCACTGAGTTTCAGGTTGCCGCCCAGTCGGGTGAACCTGCTGAGTGGTCTCTGCACAGACTGTACCTCAGATTGCTCTTCCCCCGAATCACTGGCTTAATCACCTCTGTGGGCTTCTTCCCTGCTTCTTGTGGGAGTGAAAAGTTTCCCCTACTGAAAGAGCAGCTGCCTGTGATCCCAGCTTCTCCGTCCGTCCGTTCAGCCGCCTGTTATTGTCGATTCTCCCCAGCTCTAGCAAGTGGCTTCTGCCGGATCACAAAGCAGTCTAGGCTCACGTGTGCTTTTATTCCTGTGTGGAGTGGAACAGAGCAAAGAGTTCCTCCCTGCCCAGACTGTGCTGACACTGAAAGAGACACAGTCATGAGGCAGAAAGGAGGTTTTGAATCAGAACAAACGCACCGGAGCTCAAGCCTACTTCATTTAACTAGCAATAAATTGGCTCTGGTCAGCATGACTCTCTCTCTCTCTCTCTCTCTTTCTCTTTCCCACTTCTTCTCCTCTCCCTCTCTCTCTCCCATCCCTCCCTCATTCTTCTTCCTCTCTCTCCAATCTTTCTCCCCTGCCTCCCTCTCTCCCCCATCCTTCTCCTCTGCCTCCCTCTCCCTCCATCCCTCCCTCCACCTTCTTCCCCTTCCTCTCTCTCTGTGAGCTCTCCTTTCCACTGCCTTCCTTTCTTTACTTCCTGGGTGAGATTTTGCTCACACAGGCTCTCTCTAGGTGAAAAACCTTAATCTCTCACCTTTTAACATGAACAGCACAGAAAGGAATAGTTAGCTTCTCATCTCCGCAGCGTCCAGTCTTTGTCCTGATTGGATTAACTGGCATGTGCCCTTTCCTGGGATTATGGCACCAGTGTATAAATGAATTGATTTCGATTGTGCAGACAGGTCACTCTCACATCCCAAGAATGAAGGATAGGTCAGGTCACTGTTTGCCAGAACAGGTGTGTTTCACAAGTGACTTCAGAGGCTGTGTGTATAAGAGAGGCAGCAATGAGAGGAGAGCATTCCAAACTAGAAATGTCTCCCTAATTCTCACTTCTCTGCTTTGAACATGTCACCACTGTTAAGATTGCAGCTCACTGGTGTAGGAGTTCCTTCTGTTTATGTGTTGCTTTCATTGGATGAATAAAGAAACTGCCTTGGCCTAGTTGCTACATCCATATTCCCAAATATTGTTTATAACTGTTTGTTTACATTTAAAGGGGGATATGAATAATTTGCATTGGTATGGATTTTGCTTTATGGATATAAATTTAAGGTCAATCTTGTTATATGTATATTTCTGCTCTTGATTAAGGTATTGTGATTGTGTAGTTCATTTAAAAATGTAATGTATACTTAGGAAATATAGGTTGTTAATGGATAATCATCAATAATAGTCAAGCTTGTAGTCATGTTAGTTAGATTTTCTAGATATATAGAGATATATTTCAGTTAAATAGGCATTCTTCATATCTTTCAAAGACTACAGAATATGGCATTTAAAATGTTTTAATAACTTAGGGCTTTTCATGACAACGAGACATGTCTGCTCCTGGCAGCACCAATCTACTTCAAGAGGAAGATGGGCATCGAAGAAGCTCCTTAGGGAGTTTGTTAGCCATTTGGGCAAGAAACTGCTCTTGCCTTGACTGATGTATAAACTGGACATAAAAAAACCGCAGAGAGATGACTGCTAAACTTGCCTAAAGGTGAGATGATCCTTTGGGGTTCCTGTATCATGAAAGAGTCTGCGAGACATTCTGTAGGACACAGAAGAAAATGACTGAACTGTCTTTGAAATTTCTGCTTCATGGAAAAGTCTGCTGGATACTATGGGCATGTAGGCTGAAGATGGATGCCCCAAAGGTACAGAAGAACTTTGGGTGACAGTACAGGCAGCGAGATGTCTCTGTCAATTCTGGAATTTTGAAAGTTGTTTATAATACACTTCCAGTTTACATAGGTAATATTATATCCTTCTGAAGTCTTTGATAGAGTTGAAGAATAGATAGATAGTTATAGTTATAGTTTTCCTTTGTTATGATACAAAAATAGAATAGATATAAATATTGTAACTGTAATTCTTTCTTGATAACTGTTTTGTTATATGTAATTTTACTGTGTTAAAGTTAAAGCCTTCCTTTTTGTTTAAACAGAAAAGGGGAAATGGTGTAGGAGTTCCTTCTGTTTATGTGTTGTTTTCATTGGATGAATAAAGAAACTGCCTTGGCCTAGTCGATAGGACAGAACTTAGGTAGGCAGAATAGACAGAACTGAATGCTGGGAAAAAGGGCAGAGTGGCAGACGCCAAGGGTCTCCTGCCTGAGATGGACACTGGTTAGAATCTTGCCGGTAAGCCACAATCATGTGGTGATACACAGATGAACAGAACGGGGTTAAATTAAGACATAAGAATTAGCCAATAAGAAGTTAGAGCTAATGGGCCAGGCATTGTTTAAATGAATGCAGTTTGTGTGATTATTTCGGGTGTAAGCTATCCGGGTGGCCAGGACAAACAAAGGACCCCTCCTTGTGCAACAGCTCACAACCATTTAAGAGAGAAAGCAAAAACAGGAAGGCCTCAAGCCAGAGTTTAGATAGATAAGGCTTGGTGTGCCCCCTTCTTGCACATCACCCCCTCAGAAGGAACGGAGGAAAGGTGAGGGTGGTATAAAAGGATAGGTGTGCTATCAATTGCTGGCTAGAGCAACTAAGTCACATGTTCCTGCAGATAAAACAGGACAGATCCCGAGTACAATGGAGGCTCTCTCTTTGTTTTTCCTGAGGGAGTCACACTAAAGCAAAGAGGGCGATCTGCACAGAAAAATCACTTGTATCTGAATTGACAGCACTGTAGGGGATTGCAATTAGAATCTGGACATCAGATTCTAGCTTGGCTGTGGATATACAGGAAACTATCCATCGCCCCCTCAGATTCAAAATCTATTTGTTGCCTCGCCAATCACTGACAAAGACATTAAGAGAAATGTTTTGATGTATCTTCATAGCAGGAAGGTGTCATAGAATTTTATTTTTTTATTTAATGGTTTTAATATATTTTAAATTGAATCTAGATTCTCTGGAAAAGCAAGCATTGCTCTTAACCACTGAGCCATCTTTCCAGCCCCCAGGCCCTTGTTCCTATCAGTACTTTTTAATATTTCTTTTATTTTTAAAATGTTTTAATTGAAATAGAATTACATCACTTCCCCCTCCCTTTCCTTCCTTCAGCCCCTCCCACTTACCCTCACTCCAACCCCTTCTATCCCTCCCACTCTCACTTTATAGCCTTTTCCTGTGGTTATTATTATTATATACATGTATGTGTGCATATGCATTCACAAGTATATACATACAGCCCGCTGACTATTTTTATTAGTGGTGTGTATATCATTTAAGAGCCAATTGCTCTGCTTTGGACAGTCAATAAGGGGGCTCATCCCTGGGAGAGGATTCTTCTCCCCTACCTAGCAGTCATTAGTTGCCTGGAGTTTGTCTGTCTAGGGGTGGGACCCTGCAAAACTTTTCCTATCCACAGTAACAAATCTACTGATGTTCTCTTGTTCCACCCTTCTTTTTGAAGCCATTTCTAGGAGACACTGCTTGGCTCTTACCATCTTCCTGGCCTTTCTTCCTTGATGTTCTCTGAGCCACGGATGCAGGGCTGATGATGTAGAGCAACTATCCATTGGTCCTGGGCTCCCCATGATCCATCACTCTCTGCACTATGTCCAATTGTGGATTTCTGTGACAATCTCTATTTATTGTAATGGGAGGCTTCTTTGATGAGGGTGGTAGCTACACTTATCTGTGAATCCAAGGGTAAGATTAGACTGTAGTAAGGAATTATGCTGGTCTAGCAAAGCGGCTGTTGTTGATTCTTTTCTAAGGTCCTTGACCTCCAGCCCCAAGAAACTGGCTAGGTTTTCAGTACTGGGCATAATTTCCCTCCTGTTGAGTGGGCCCTAAGTCCAATTAGACATCCATTGGTTATCATTTTAACATGTGAGTGCCACCTGTTCCACCTGTCAGGATATCTTGCCATATTGGCCATTGCTGGATTCAAAGATGATGCATCTAGGTAGAAGTATTAATTGCTTCTGTCCTTTGGCAGTTTGCACAATATTTTCTAGGAGCACAGAAGCCAGACCACAGGAATGAGGCTTTAGTATTAGCTCTAACTTGAATCATATGGGTCTTGTATGCTAAGTGCATGGTGTCTTCAGCAACAGGGACTTTCAACTTCTGAGTGGTGACCAAGGGCTACATTAATAGCCTGTATTATCTGGGAGTCACTCAGATGTCCCTGGGCAACCATACAAAAGGTTTCTTGTGCCTGGTGCTGGGGATTTTATTAGTTTATGGGTTTTATCATAGAGTTTTAGAGTGGACATTTTATTGATCTATTTGATTTGCTTTTTCTTACTTGCTCTTTCCCAGTGCCCTGTCATCTAAGGGTCACTTCTTGTGCGTTATTCTACCCAGGGTTCCCTCTCTTCATATCTTCATGAGGGGTACTCAGGGAAACAGTGATTGCTCTCATCTCTTGGCACCAAATGGACTCTCCAGTAACAGCAGACATGCACACCCTTGACCTCATTGCTGTGATTACCAAGACCAGGCACTAAAGCTTCTCAGACCCTAGCAGCTCTTGGGAAGCTGAAGCAGAAGGGTTTCAAATCTGTGGCAAGGCTGGACAGCACATTGGTGACCCATCCTTTTAGAGAATGGGCTGAGGATACAGCCCTGTGCTGAAACACTGTGCACACTGTGCAAGGCCCTGTGTTTGATCCCCAACACACACACACACACACAAACCACACTTGTGGTAATAGCCATATTAATGAATTAATGAACATTGCAATATGTTGTGTTGTGTTCCCTAGCAAACTCTTTGCAAGTATCACCTCAGTCATTATTATAGCAAAACAGGGTATTTTGTGCTCTCAAATTAAAGGTAAAGAAAACCATGATACAGAAACTAATACTGTGAGCCTGGTGGTGTAACTCAGTGAGAGAACATGTGCTTAGCATGCACCAGGCATTGAATGACAGGCCTAGAATGGAGAGGGCTTCAACCAGTAAATTCAGTTAGCATCTCCCCCTTAATGTACCCAGCCCCCACTCACAAAATGTGCATCCCTGTTTCTTCTGTTTGCTCTTCATTCTTCAGCATTTGCACCTGCCGCTTATTCCTGATGCTTTCTTTAGGAAACTGTTTTCTGGAGATCTCTACCACCATAAGTGACTGGCCCCCACCAGGTTACAGAAGCCACCTCCTCGGAGCTGATTGCCCAGAGTGACCCCTCCTATAAACCCTCTTCTATCAAGAGCAGGTGTAGGTCGTCACCATCCGGCTTGAGTTCTATTCTGTGTCCCTCTAGAGTTCTGTCCTTAGCTTTTAGCTTAGCTTTAGTCAACTGCTACACATTGCTGAAAGAGAGGTGACTCCAACACCACTCCGGTGAGTGTCAGGGCACTTGGGATAAGGCAGCTAAGGAGTTTCTTGGATATGACTCTATCCCTGATATTATTTGCTCAATTCCTTAGAAGAATAGGAAAAAATAATAGAAATTTTTGAAATGGGCCAGTTACAGAGAAAGGTATATGTGAATAATCAGACAGAATATAGCACCCTGTCCAATGCAGATATGCTTTTCCCTGTGACTGAGAGCCCAGCTCATCAGATATCTCCAACATCCTAGAAATACAAACATAGTATCCTGTCCAACTTGGATATGTGTTAGACAGTAACTAAGAGCCTGGCTCATCAGAAGTTTTCAGTATCCTGGAGAGCAGAAATAAGGGTTCTCAATTTTGGAAGTGAAAATATCAGATTGCTTTAATGTCATATAAAAAGAACACAGCATTGCACAAATTATTTAAACCCACTGTTTCTACGTGCACAAAGTAGGGACAGTTCTGGAACCTAGCTCAGGACTGCTGTGAGAAATAAACTTCTGGATGTTTATGAAGTGTTTGAAATTGCTCTTTGATACATGGAGACATCATGGGAGATATGCCCTTTCCTAAATAGAAAAGAGGAGGAGTGAATTGAGGGGTGAGAACAGAGGAGGGAGGGGGAACTGCAGCTGGGATGTAAAGTAAATAAATAAATAAAATTATTTTTAAAAAATATGTAAAGACTTTAATATATGTTAACTAGATATGTAATATAGAATCTTGTGTTGAATAACTGATTGAATGTTGAATATGTAATTGAACAACAAATAAAAACATTTTAAAACACTGTGGAAACCAAACAAAACACATCTATGGGCCATTTGTGGCCATTGTGTTATCAATATTGAGACCTCTGTTTACTTTTTTAACTGTGTCATTCATCTTGGGCCACCTCGGGTCTGATATACTCATAGATAGCTTCTCCTATACAGTTTCACAAACAGTCCTTTGCCTGATGCCAAACTCATGACGCTAAGCCTTCTATGTTGTAATCTACCTTTCCTCTCATCTCATAGAGTCCTAGTTGAAAACCTTTTGAGAAGCTCCTGCTTCCTCGCTTTAGAGGGGTCAAGCTAAAGTCACTTTTCAGACTTTCTTCCCTGCACTGTTTGCAGATGGTACTCCTAGTGAGCTTCATTACCAGCAATCAGCAGTGTGGTGAGGACATGGGTTGGGCACAGTTGAGAACAAGGCTAAAAATACCCACTTTCAAATCAAAATCTTGAATTGGACAAGGAAGGAAAGACAGTATAGGTAGGGCAAGCTTTATTTAGTTACACCAGTGAATAAAAGATAAAGAAAATGAATATTTTGAAGGAGTTGGGAATATCGCAGAATTACTTTCATCTCCAGTAATGTTGTCAAAACACCCATGATGATGCAAATGCCTGTCACACACACCCAGAGGAAGCTTATTTACATGTTTGAGATGCACAGGGTTGTAAGTGATGGTTTAATTGGGAAAAGTCTGCCTAGTCATTTGAACAAGCAAACCTAAAAACAGACACACATAACAGTGCTGAGAGGAAAATAAACGAGATGATTTCTCTTCCACTGCTTTAACACAGTCCCCTCCCTCCTCCTGACTCCCTCTATCCTATTTTCATTTCCATGAGGGGGGGAGCACTGCTCAGCATTTCCCAAGTCTCCTTAACCTTTCTGACTTCCTCACTTGGGGCAAATGGAAGACAAAGCAGTCTCTCAATGACTGCGGACAGGCTCCAGGCAGCACCCAATCACTAGTCTGACCTCTGAGACTGGGAGGGTCACCCTAAAAGCAAGCAATGCAAAGACTGAACAACTAAGGTATGTTGTTCAGTAACTAGGAAATAAAAGGCATTTAGAAGACAGTTTTCTTATCTGTGAGTCAATAGGGGACTGGTATGTATTAGGAAAAAAAAAAAGATGATTTGTCTCTAATAAGAACTTTTAACTGGGAAGAATCATATCATATAGAAATGATAATTAGTTCTGAGTTGATCATGTTTCTTTACCATTTTATTCAGGTTTTTTTCAAATGCTATGCAATAAGAAATAATTCTTAAATCAAATACTCTGGATGCTATCACATTAAATACATTTTGTTTTTTATTCTTATACTTATCCACCACAACCAATAGTAACACTCATGAGTTCATGAGTTTTTAAAACTATAGTTTTAATCAGGCATGACACCCCATACCTGAGATCCAGAAGGAGTAGGAAGATTTTTTGAACTCATAAGTTTGATGCTAACTTGGACTGGGATAAAAAGCAAACAATACCTGTCCAAAGAAAATTAAAGTCCTAGCTCACTTTTGAAGTTCTTTTAAACCTCTCCAGAAATTAATATTCAAAGAATTTAATAGTTTTATTTGTTCCTGGAGAATTCTATACAGTGTATTTTTAAAAGAGATTGGTGATAATACCAAACAAACTTAAGCTGAATATCACCTGATAAAGTTTCAGTCTCTCAAAACACACAAAAATGATACCAAAGCACAAAAATGGACCCTTAGAACATGAAATGGTTCATCATTTTGCCTACTCTTGCTAAGGAACTCTTTTGGTTGTCAGTATCAGGCAGCTGTGGTGAAGCTTATCAAACACGCTCCAGAACTTCAGCACTGGCTGGTGGACAGTTCCTTCGTGCTGCTGGGAACTCTGCTCTCAAAACCTGCAGAAGCACCTCAACCACAAGAAGACAGAACACAGAAATGAGGCAACTCCATAGCCCCAAGGTGATTACCATCCTCCGTAGGACAAAAATCTATGTCTCAATGTCTCCGCTTCTCTGGCTGCCAAGAGAACTTTTTTTTCTACCACAAGATCTTAGCTTGCTTTCTATTGCTGTGATAAAACACCATAAGTAGGGAAGGATTAATTCATTTTATATCTTATAGTCCATCCTAAAGGGAAGTCAGGGTAGAGATCAAAGTAGGAACCTGCAGGCAGACACCGAAGCAGAAACCATGGATAAACACTGAATACCGTCTTGCTCTCCAAGGCTTTTCAGCCTGCTTTCTTATAACACCCAGGAACACTCACCCAGGGGTGACACTCCCATGGTGTACTGGACCCTCCCACATCAATCATTAAGCAAGAAAATGCCTCTGCAGACTTACCTACAAGCCAATCTTCTCAACTGAGTTTCCCTTTTACCAGATGACCTGAGTTTGTGTCAAGTTGACAAAAAACAAACAAACAAACCTATCCAGCACATGCTTAGTTAGTTCAACCCCAGGGCTTTTCACATCTTCATCAAATGTTCTGCCACTGGGATACATCTCCAGCACAGTGGGACAATCTAAGCAGTAAATAACTCATTAACACTTGCTGCACTGTCTCCCACCACCACCACCACCTTATTCTCACACTTAAGCTTTCTGTAATCATCTCCATAATAAACTCTATGTCTTAGTCCAGTCTGCTGTAATGTGAAAGACTGTGGCATTTATTCTCACAGTCATAGAGTCTGGAAGTCTGAGGCTGGCATGGTTTGGTTCTTGTCAACCCTCTTCTAGGTTTCCTTAGAGCCCCTCTCAAGGTATATACTCCAGGACAGAAAGAAGGAAAGAGTTCCTGCAGCTTCCTCTTTCTATAAGGGTACATCACAAGGTCCACACCCTCGTGGCTTTACCTAACCCTAGTTGCCTCCCAAAAGTACCAACTCCAAATATCATCACATTAGCGATTAGAGTTTGGGATTTTACCCTTGTTCAGTCCATGGCACTTAAGTTTAAGCAGTAGGGAACATGTGTTTGTATGTGGTCGAAGACTCATCATTACAAATGCCTAGGCTAAAGAGTCTTTAAGTTGCTCCTGATAAAGTCACCAACAACAAGTTTTTAAAAAAAAAAAAAGCCTAGGTTTGAGTTATTTAGATCCAGTGGCCCAATTAAACTGGCCATGGATACTACCTCCACACAGAACAAAACTGGAAAAATGTACCTTGTCACTTGGGTAAACTGTTAGTGCGCATAACTGTAGCAAGCGCTGAGACGAAGTCAGTCAGTGACCCCACCTGCCCATCAGCAAAACTAACCTGCAAAGTCTTGTCTTTGAAGACCCAGGTTCCTAGAAGCATGAAGGACTCAACTCATCCATCAAGAACTGCCTCCTTTTAGCCTGAGTCTTCGGCAGCCTAGCAGTAAGACAGTTTCTATGCTGGCCTGAGTTCTGCCAAGGACATGTGATGCACATGTCTGCCGCAACGTTGTGGCACACCAGTAAGCTCTCACAAAGTCACTCTATCTTAGGACAGCCCCAGACATCTTGTTTCTGGGACAAGGACATTCACTGTCTTCTGCTTTCACTGACGTCTCCATGCAGTATATATTGTGCTAGTTAGCTCTACTCCACTGCTAAAGGCCTTCTCTGCTTCAAATGGTTTTTCCTAGACTAATCTAAGGAGTGTGCATCCCCGATTTATCTCTAAATATATGACCTTGCTTAGTCAAACCTCAGAATCTGGTTCTGTAAAATGCCAATAACGTAAAACTTACACCGTAGGTCATTGTGAGAACTGCAACAAAAAAAAAAAACATGAAATGTATTTAGTACAGTCCATGGACAAAATGCACGTCTACACCTTAAATGTTATTGAAACCACATTTAATTATAGCAACTGAACAATGCAAAAATACAAAGAGTTGAACTTAGAACCTGGAGACACTTTAGGAGAAAAGTAAGGTTTTTTTTCATTCTAATTGTTTCATTCTTGTGCAATTTAACATTCATTAAAACTCACTTATAATGTGAGAAAATGATTTCAAAAAAGCAAAAATAGTAAAGATATCCATCTAGGAATTCATGATCTAAAAAGGGAAATATCTATGAATGTATGGATTTAGTCATGCACCAAACATTTGCTGAATCATTGTGTGAAAAGTGCAGGGTAACAGGGTCACAATGATGAGCAAGACTTTATCTCCTCTAAGGGAAACAGCTGTCTAAAGAGCCAGTAAGAGCCCTGTAATGGCGTGAAGAATGCTATATCCGAGGTAACATGGAAGACCTTAAGAGGACTAGCCAGCTCCACTCAGAGGTGCTGGAGTGTGGTGAAGCTCCTCCGTTACAACAGTTAAGCTGGAAGCTGAAGGATGAAGAGTAGTTAGCAAGCTAATCCATGAGGAAAAAAGATCTGGAGCACAGCATATATATACCAGGGAATCATGGGAGACTATAGCATCATCTGGGAATGCCAACTTAGACTCCTTTGAACTCAGAACAGTGGAGAACAAAAGGCAGAGAAACTGAGCAAAACAATTCCCACAAGCAATAGTTTGCAATTATTTTTAAATGACCATAGTGAAGTTATCATCAATGCTTTGAAACACGGATACTGCCTATGGCGAAAGCATGTGTCCTTCTTTCTATGACTAGTTTGTGTCAAAGCTAAAACCAGAAGTTGAGAGTCTCAACTTCCACATGTGGTGCTCTGTTCTCCAGGCCAACAGATTGTAAAGGGCTTATGTATTGCCTGAAAATTACTATGAACAGACCTTATAGGGCTTTGCACCATAACTTCTGGTCAGAAGCTCTGAGACATGGAGTAGAAATGCGTGTCTACGATAGAGCCTGTACGAGCTGTAAGCATGTGATAACTGTCCACATTACTCAGCTGTCATGTGGCAACATGGGTGGGGAAGAGATGCTACCTCATCCATCAATGCCTGAGGCAGGTGGGAGACCTGGCCCTGAGACCACAAGAGCAGGACAGCTGCCCCGTCCCCCACCAGCTACAACCCTCAGGAGAGCAGACCCTGCACCTCACCTAGCAGCACAATAGAACCAATCCTGCTGGCAGAGGTGTGGGTGAGACAGCCCCAGTTGCGAGCATGGGAGAGCTGCCCCCCCCCATTACTCAGCTGTCATGTGGTAACATGGACAGGGGAGAAATGCCCCCTCCACCCATCAGTGCCTGAGGCAGGTGGGAGGGCTAGCCCTGGGGCTGTAAGAACAGGACAGCTGGCCCTGCCCCTCATCAACTGCAGCACTAGGGAGAGTGGTCCCTGTGCCATGCCTGGGCAACACAGGCGAGCTGACCCTGAAAATGTAGGTGTGGGAGAACCGATCCTGAGGATGCGAAAGCAGGGGAGCTGGCCCTATCCCTTGATCATCACTGCAAGAGGGGAACTAGCCAGGGCTATGCAGGAGAGCGCACCCTGGTGGTGGGGACAAGGGCGAACTGGCAGCTGACCGGCCCTACAACTACTCAGGCCCTTATGAGTTGACCCACCCCAACATCCACCCCATCTGTGATCTGCTGGAGCAGTGAAGGAGCCAGTCCTGCAGATCCAAAGCTGCAGGATCTCCATGACACAGAGCAAAAACAGGATACCCAAGAGGAGTTCAAGCGAAGGCCCAGAATCGGTAGTGTAGCAGAAACCAGAGGGCTGAAACCAAACCAAGCACACTTTGCAATGAGCACTTGCAAGTAAAGATATATGGATAAAAGGGTTTACTGCATGACATATTGTGTCAGACTACAGCTTCTATAATGAGATTGCTTTTTCTTTTTTCTTGTTTTTTCTCTCTTAAATTTTATTTTATTTGGTGGGGGGAGGTGTTGCAAGGGCAAAAGGCAGATACGAAGGGACAGGGGAATGAATGGGATGGAGATGATGCATGATGTCAAAGATACAAGAATAAATTAAAAACAAAGTTTGAAAAAAAAGAAAAAATGTGTTTCTAAACATTCTGCTCTGGGTCACACTGAAATGTGCCATTCTGGACTATACAGAAAAGGAAAAGAAAGTGAAAGTTTGTCTCTTGAGCACAACAGTCTGTATGCTTGCTATGAACTTACATACATCACAATCATTTATCAACAAATACTCTGAAAACTTTATGAAGATGCTCAGTTTGCCAGGTGATGTGATGGGCAGGCCTTAGCAGCCACCCAGCTGTGGGTAGCCAGGAAATTCTTTTTCTTCACACGTCTAAGTGCTAGCTAGCTACATGGAAACCCAAGAACAGACATTTTTCAGGGTTGCTGCTTAGAGCTGATTGATGTAAAGAAATTAAGTAAGTTAATTTCTTTCTTTTGCTTCTTTTTCCCCCAAGAGGTGTTCTCATTCCAGAACTCTGGTTGGCCTTGAACTTGTGGTTCTCCTGCCTCAGTTCCAAGTCCTGGAATTACCAATAGCTATGTACCACCATGCCCAGCCAAGCAGACCCATTTCTACCATTACAACATAGTTGTAATGGTAGAAATACCATTACATAGTTCATAGTTCAGGCACATGTGAATAAAAAGTCTGCTAACCTGTTTTTACTATTATGCAACTCAGTGTCCTCTTCAATTATTGTGTTATATATATATGTATATATTATAAAATAAAATAGTGACAACCAAGCTGAATGTGATAATATACACCTGTAATCTCAGTGTTCAAGAGGATGAAGCAGAAGGATCAAGGGTTCAGATCAGTCTGGGCCACATAGTAAATTATTATCACCTCCCCACTACAGTATATACTAAGACTTTGTCTCAAAAAAGCCAAAATTAAAAAAGTGACCACCGAATGGACAAGCTAACTATTGAAAAGAATAAAACTAATATTTGAGTATATATATAAAAGATGCATAATATATGTTAAAAATCGAGCAGACTTCATATGACTGAACATGTAACATTTGAAAAGGTGAAGTCTGGGCACTGTGACTGTAACATTGATTTTTCTGAAATTAGAACCATTCTGCATCCTGTAAACCTGCCCTCTGTATTGCTGACATCAACCATTGGGGTGATGAAGAAAAATCTGCTTTGTGCTAGTATCTGGCAAACTAACACAAGTTAATTTGTCAATTAAACTATCAGTGTAATAGGGGATGCTACAAACCAACATTAGCAGGTTAAGAGAGGGGAACTGTATTATTCATAAAGAAAAACACAAGTCCCCAACAGGAATTCAGATGTCACTCAGAAGATGAACAATGGAAAAGTGAGTTAAAGGCAGGGTCTCAGTGACCTCTAGTGTTAGGAAGGAGAATACACTGAGAGAGAAAATTGCCCGCGGTACACAATCCTTTTTTAAAAAAAATCCTATTATAGATACAATGTGCATTTTATATATATCTTCATTGCAATGTAGTTTTTATTTCCATCTGTTGAAAAGTCACCTAAGGAAAAAAGATCACCTAAGAAATCGCCTGTAGGATTTTACATTTCACCCTTCACTGAAACGCTGCTCTGACAGTATTAAAATATGTTCTTCTGCACAGCACACGCAAAAGTTTAAAATCTCAACCATACTAGCCAGACATCTTTAAGGAAAAAGAATGCCTGCTATTAAATGTTAAATAACAGTAGGTTTCCCAATTGATATTGAGAAAGGGTCAAGGGGATGCAGAGAGGCAATAAAGTCATTCCAATTTTAGTAGTGTGGAGAGAGAGTGCTTACATCCAGGGCTTCACCTTCTAATGTATGCATTGATTTTTCTAAAAGCACAGCTCTAACCACCTTCAATCAAGGTTCTTCAAAACCCCTGGTTGTTTACCAAATTAAGAACAAGTTCTTAGGTGGGTCATTCAAGGGCTTCTGTGAAATAACCCCTGACCTTTGTCTCCTAGGAGGAAAGCTTTGTAACATGTCACAACATGTGCTGTTTGTGTGTGCAGGACCTCCTGCCTCCTGCCATCTTCTTAGCTGCAGTTTTGTGAGCCTCTGCAAAAGGACATCCCAAGTCTGGGGGGCACTGGGGCTTATTTCTGACAATCTGATTTCACTCCTTATTTCTAATGTTTGATAGATATGTAGCATTATCACCATCAGTTAACCTAACCAAACTGCTGAAAGGAGAGTGTGTGCTCCACGTGTATTGCCACAGCCACCTCTGCACAACAGAAAGAAAGGCAGAACAAAGCAAAGTCAAAAGTCACTGCTGCCGCTCATGAGTGCTGGGCTGGGTGTTGAGCAAGACAATCCACTCTCCTAGTCCCAGGTTCCTCACTATAAAGCAAGCCCAGCAATAACTGCTTTATAATGTCAATGAGAAGGCTAAAATCAGGTGACAAATGAGAAGGTCCCAGTGTCCCCTATGCACACAAGTGCGCTCCTCTGCCTGCTCCAGCACCGCTGCCTCTGCTCACCTCTTCATTCGCAAGAGCTTGCGTGTCAGAGGATATGATGATGGACTGTCTGATTTTCTGATTCCTGCTTCTTCTGTGAAAATTGCTGTCAGCCAAAAATTCAAGAAGATGTTAATGGCACATCTACAGCTTGATGACAATGAACTGCCTGATCATCATGCTCGGTTTCAGCAATGATTTTGATCTTTTGTGCTTTCTGCTCTGACTTACAGCAGCACAGAGAGTCAGCTTTCTAGGCTCAGTAAATCAGTAAAAGTATCTTAGGCATAGCCTTGACTTGGGATGAAGAGTAAACAAAGCTTCAGCAGATGATCCTCTTTATATGAGGCATTGAGACTAGTTAAAAACTCAAAGAACCATAGTTAAATGGTGGTTTCCCAGAACCATACAGAAAGGAATTGTGCAGTGGGTGCCAAGTTACAGATTCTTCAGAAAAAAAAAAACATTCCAGGGAATGATTTTCCAGCAATGAGAATATATTTAACACTATATATACTTTAAAATACCTAAGATGAAAAAGAAAATAGCCAGGTGGTGGTGCATGCCTTTAATCCCAGCACTCAGGAGGCAGAGGCAGGCAGATCTCTGTGAGTTTAAGGCTAGCATTGTCTACAGAGTGAGTTCCAGGACAGCCAGGGCTAGATAAAGAAACCCTGTTTGGAAAAAATATAAAATACTTAAGACGGTGAGTTTTGTGCTGTATCTATGTCACTACAATTAAGGATTATTTAAGAGTGCAAGGTGTAGCTCAGTGGTGCAGCACTCACCACACAGGCATAAGGTCCAGGGTTCAATACCCAGTACTCACATACACACACAAACAAGAGGTGGGGAGAGAAAGAGGTAAGAGAGAGGAGAGAGAGTTGGACAAATGTCTTATAATAGCCAATGAAATAATTAATTAGTCCCATGTAAGTATCACAAATCCTGTGTTATCTTGAGTTTATGTTAAGGATGAGAAAAAATAATTTTTGCTCCCTTTGAGCATCACCTACCATATAAAGAGGAACTGATTCTAATTCATTCTAGAAATAAAAGGATGAAGAGAGTGAACATCCATCTTTTGCCTGGAGTAAAAGGCAGAACTGGGGATAACTCGTAGCAACAGTCAGAGTTCACAGGATTACTTAAGTATTGTCTCGACAACAGTTACCAACAGTTCCTGATACCCTTACCCCCAAAATAGCAAAGGGGGAGGCAATTTCAAGGCCACATGCAGACTTTGCCCCTCCCTGGTAAGCAGGTAGGAGGAAGGTAGAAAGATTCGATGTCTGCTCTGTTGCTTGAAATGACTTGAAAAGTCCCTCTGCAGTGAGTCCCTCCAAACCTAACCCTTGGTATTTACCTGATGCTGCAATCTTTGGAAACTTGGGAGCCTCCTGCAGAAGGGAGCTGCAAGAACCACAGCACTGTATCCTCACACCTTTGTCCTGTTCCCACTCTGTGTCCCCTGGGATGCTGTCTCTGAAATATCAGGTAGATTCCAGCAATCTAAGGCGTTCTGTAGCCTGGGATCACAGTTCGCCATCATCATTATTATTGTTCTTGTTGATGTTGTTGGCACTTGAGGTTTTTTATTTTTGTTTTGTTTTATTTAATTCACTATTTTTAACTTTTTTCTTTTGATGGATAACACACATACAGAAAAGTGCGTGAGTCATAATTCGCAGATGATAGAGTTCCACCAGCTGAGTATCTCCGTCTAACCAGTACCTGATCAAAGAATCACTACATTGCCCCGGCTCCAAAGAACCCTCTGCACCTCCCACAAGTTGCCCTGCCAAAGGAAACTATAACACAAATGCTATTGCTTTTGTCTATCTTTTTGTAGCTTTATGAATGGGATAAGAAGGAGCTCCAAACTCGTGAGAACCTATGGAACTATAATTTTTTTACACACACCCCTTGCTAATGTGACTGCTATGTAAATACAAATTGTCCATTTTGCTCGCACTTCATTTCCCCAGTTATTCGATATTATTCCATCATACCTGAGATTCCTGTCAAATTTTTGCACCTTATGTTTCCAATAATGTTCTAGGATTGTTCAGACAGAATTTCCTTGCCAGAAATTCCCAAATCCTATATTGTAATTCCTAACAAAATTCCGTGCTGGGTGGTGGTGGCACATGACTTTAATCCCAGCACTAGGGAGGCAGAGGCAGGTGGATCTCTGTGAGTTCAAGGCCAGCCTGGCCCACAAGAGCTAGTTCCAGGATAGGCTCCAAAGCTACAGAGAAACTCTGCCTCGAAAAACAAAAACAAAACAAACAAATAAACGAAGAGATAAATGCATGTTCTCTTTTATATCGGAAGGTAGCATTGTGATTACTAAAGCTGGGAAGGCTAGGGAGAGAAACAAAGGGACGTTGGACCATGGGTACCAAAATATGGATAGAAGGAATAAGCTCTCTCTCATGTATCACAACATGGTGGGGTACCTTAGGTCACAGTGACCCGTTGTGAGTTCTGTTGGGGTCTAGAGGAGAGGATGCCAAAGGCTTGAAGTACACAATAAAATGATAAAGATCATGAAACTAGAAAGAGGATGATAGGCAGGGAAGAAGAGAGCTTAGGGAGGAAACAGAGTGATATAAGAGGAAAGGGGGAGGGCCTCAGGGAAGGAAGAGAGCCAACCAAAGCAGGGCAGGGGGCACGGCAAGGACGATGCAGAATAAAAACCAAGGAAGACCACAGGGTATGACATAGGTAAGCATCAGAAAATGATGGAAGACACCCTCTAGTATGTACGCTAGCCTTAAATTTTTATTTTAGAAAAGTAAGACAAAGAAAACAGTGATTACCCTAATTTGACCAGTATGTACTGTGTGCAAGGGTTAAAATATCACACTAAACCTCATCAGAAAGTGCAATTATTACATGCTAGCCAAACAAAAAATCAAATAAACACGATACTACTCATGGGATCCACCCAGAAGATTTATCTCAAACACATTTCTGTGTTATGACCCTAGGTTGGGAGTATCAAGAAAATCATATGAAACTGACATATAAAATGTCCTTTAGATATTGTGTACCATGATCATATGTAATATATGATCATTCCTGGTTTGTTGGTATTGTTAATTGTGTGTGAGTGTGTGTGTGTGTGTGCGTGCGTGCGTGCGTGCGTGTGTGTGTGTGTGTGTGTGTGTGTGTGTGTGTTAAGTGTGGGCCCTCACATGTTCTAGCAGACATGTTGAACAGAGGAAAGATTTCCCAAGTCTGTTCCCATCTTCTATCTTGCTTTGAGGTAGGGTCTCTCTTGTTGTGTGCCCACAAATTCCCAGCTGATTTGCCTGTCTGCACCTCCAATCTTGCCACAGTGCTGGGATGACACATGTACAGCATAAAAACCCAGCTTTTTAGATGGATCCTGAGGGTAAAACTCAAGTTGTGAGGATTCTGTACTGAGCCATCTCCCTGGCCCATGCCTGTTTTAAAAATATTTCCTTTCAAGCCAGACCTAGTGACGCTCGCCTTTAATCCCAGCACTCAGAAGCAGAGGCACGCAGATCTCTATGAAATCAATGCCAGCCTGGTCTACACAGTGATTTCCAGGACAGCTAGTGCTTTGTAGAAAGACCCTGTCTCAAAAACCAAAACAAACAAATATGTTTGGTTCATGTGTGTAATTCCTTTCATAATTTGGCCCTAGATATGTATGTCCAGTTTAACAATTGAATTTTAGTATTCTTATAAACCATTAATATAGTAAGCCACAGCAGACATCACCACCAAAGTTAGAAAAGGACAAGTCTAAACAACCAATAGAAATTCACAATGTAATAAAAAATGAAACGCCTCCATTAGTCTTGTAGATGATCTACAAAAGCCTGGCTATGGTGTGTTTTGGTGTATACTAATCGATTTCAACTACTTTTCCCTGGAGGGGAATGATTCTTCAGATATTTTATTCATTTTAAACAACCAAGCATATCATAATAAGTATCTGAGGCTTTAAACCACAAACCTCTGTGAAACCCAACCTGAAATTCCAGTGTCACTCATATGTTTAATAACCAAAAAGTAATACCCCTGACTTTCCTGTTTGAACGTAGAAATTGACTCCTGGGAAGGCAGAGAAGCCAATTTGCAATGAGCAGCTTCCATTTCCCACTTTTAATTCAAATCTTTATGAAATTGTTTGAAGTCTTGACACTCATAGTGGCATTCCAATGTAGCTCAGGAGGGGCCCTTTGGGGAGGGACATTTATATGTAAAATTGTCTGCATACCAACCCAACAGGAGTAGACTTCGGGTCCTATTAAAAAGGGCATCTTTCCAACCATGGGGGCTTGAGAGTGGTGCAAGCCCATCTAGCTAAACTGAGTGTGAGGGCCCTTCAAAGCCTCCTGTCACAGCTCCTTTGTTTTCTGAGCGCTGAGAACTGCACTTGTCACTCATTCATGGGCGCAGCCTAGGACCTGAAGCAAAACTGAGGGTATGTGTGGTGAAGAAGCCCTTGGTGCGTAGGTGGGGATGAGAGGCTTGCAGTCAAACGCTAGCCTCAATCAAGGAGGAAGAAGAGGTAAGCGGGGGCCCAGTCTGAGCAAAACCCAAGGCAGGAAGGAGGAGTAGACTGATGGACAGAATCTTCTGCTTCAAAGTAGTCTATAATGCTGGGAAGAAGGTTCAGTGGGTAGGAGCACTTCCTCACAAGTATGAAGTCCTGAGTTCAAATCCTCAGCATCCACGTTAAAAAAAAAAAACAAAAACAAAAACAAAAAACTGTGTGTGCCTATGACCCACATTTAGGAAAGAGACAGGTCTCAGGAGTCTGTAAGACCATCTCTGACACTTCCTCTGTAGTTCTGGTTTGTTTTCCATTATGCTAGGAAGCTTCCTGCCAGGCAAGTATTCTCCCACCAAGCTACACCCCAGCATTCCGAAACCAGCTGTCACCTGAGTTTATGTCAATAAGAACTCACATGCATAGAGAATGTGGCATTTAAGGTGATCCAGGAGGGCTGGGGATATATCTCGGGGAGATCTTGCCCAGTCTATGCAAGGTCCTAACTTTGATCTACAGCATTCCAAAAGAGGGCGTTTCTAGGGTGCACCCACAAATAATCCTGGGCTTAGGTTGACTCAGAAGATTCCACACCCAAGAAAGCAACAAGTCTGGCGGAGAGAGCACGTGGCTGAGCTGCTGGCTGTGTCTGGAGAAACACTGCCCTGCTGCGCCCACCAATGTTGTTCAGAGTCTGTGCAGGTGCTTCCAGTGGAGAAAACGGAGTCACGGAACCCAGTGGTCTGGTTCCTGCCAGCTGCAAAATTCTAGGAACACTTAAACACAGGTGCCCCTTGCCTTACCCCAAGCACAGCTTTGCAAGGTTTCTATTTACAGCCAGACCTTTCTTGAAGTAGCAACATCATGGCCTTTGTCCCACTATGTTTAATCCTTAAACTGCATCTTAGATAAGCAATAAATTAAAATTTTAACTGTTGGCACGTGTATTGCCATAAGTGGCAAACTATAGCAAAATGTTTAATACTAAATAAGGACTACAGAGTCTTAAAGGGCTTCCCAAATATATTTCCGAACAAAACCTTAAGGTAGACATGTAATCCTTAAAATCCCATGCTATGGCTCACACTCATTATAATGAGATCTGATGCCCAGAACACTATATATATATAATAAATAAATTAAAAAAAATAAATACCATTCATGCTATAAAATTTAAAAAAAATCCCATGCTAACATTGACTTAACAAAGACAGATAGTTGCAAACAAGCTTTTGCTATTTGCATGTGGAAAATTAATTATCTTCCAATGGCAAGTTTACAGATTAAAAATAAACATGAAGACCTAAATTGTTTTGATGGCACAGCTGCATATATAGTCACACATTTTTCATTATTTGAAATGAGCCTTGGTTCCAGCAAATGAAATCTCAAAGTAAGTGTTACCAAGGCTGGCTCTGCTTCTTAGGAGAGACTTGCTGATAAAGGCTTCATTTGTTTGCTTGCTCATTCCGTATCGTCATGCAGTACCGGTGACTGAAGCTAAGACCTAATGCCTATTAGTCAGGTGCCAGACCACTGACCTATACTTCCAGCCCTTACTTGGAGACAGAATCTTGCTAAATTACCCAACTCCGCCACTAAGACCCAGGGATTTGCCTGTCTCTGCCTCCCTGGTGTCGAGATTACAAACATGTGTCAGCCTAGAATTTTGTATGTGGCTTCTGGGGTTCAAACTCAGGTCCCCATGTTTGTGTGGCAAACATTTAACCAACTGCAGTGTCTCTCTTGACCCCCGAGGTGGGCTTCTTTTAAGAGCAGTAACTATTCCAGTTTCATTCCATTGCTGTAATAAAGCAACTTGTGGGGGGAAATGGCTCTTTTCAGTTTACCCTTCCAGATGAGAATCCTCCCCTGAAACCAGTCCAAGCAGAGCCTCAAGCAGGAACTTGGAGCAGAGCCCCTGGAGGAAGCTGTCTGCTGACTCGGACTCACTCCCGGGCTCATGCTTAGGTAGTTCTTAGCCCCCCCCCCAGACCCACCTGCCCTGCTATGGTGCTGCCCACATTGAGCTGGGCCCTTCTATATCAATTAGCAATCAATTAGACAGTCCTCCATTGATATACCAACTGACCATCTGTCTGGGTAGTTCCTCTATTGAAGTTTTCTTTTCACAGACGACTCTAGGTTGTGTCAAGTTGACAACAAAGGCACAATAACCAAGCCAAGCGTGGTGATAAAGGCCTCTAATACCATCACTCGGAAGACTGAGGCATGAGGACCATCAGTTCAAGATCAGTCTGAGCTACATAGCAATTCTATGCCAGCCTGGACCACAGCATGAAACCCTGTCTGTAAAAAGACCTCCTTCACTCTACCTAACTGCCTGACTGTTGGACACTAAATACTAAATAATAAAACTAGTAAGGAAGAAATGGCTTTTCCAGCCTAGCCACAGCATTTCACATAATTAACCAAATGACATTTACATATAATATACATAACTTAAATGTTGTTTAATAGCTGTGAACCTCATTTTATTCTACCTACGAAAATGTGAGAAATCAGTTCGATTTTCTAACTCTTTTTTCCTTCATGTGAATCTGGAGATAGAATGATAACTCCATCTAGAGTCTATCACAGGTCATTGTTCAGCAAAAAGAAAACTATATGAAAATGACTTCATTAGATCATGGAGAGAAAGGGTAGGAAAATAATCCAGGACACACTGACGTGACTGCAAAATGTGTTGGTGGTCCCACGGGGTGTGGCATAAATAGACATCATCAATAAATTAGGTATTTGTGTATATGGATATAGATGTCTATCAGGGCATTATGAAAATATGAAATCACTGTTATGAAATTAATAGAAATTAATGTGTTCCTCAGCACACTAATGCCACCATGCCTTTTTAGTATCACTATCCCACACAGAAACATTTAAGAACTTTAAAAGTACATTTGCTAACGTCTTCATAGGGAGCAGTGTGTTCAGCCTGTTCTTTGAAATGAAGTGTCAGCCATCTCTGTGATCCTTAGAAATGAGATGTTAGCAGTCTGCGGTGACAAGAACGGGCTCGGTGTGGGCTGCTGATAGTACAGACGCCTACCATGGTCTCAGTGTGCTTCAGTGCTGGACTAATGATTTGTGCCTAATGGATCACGAAGAGCATTTCGAAGCCTCCTTTTCTCCCTGAACATCATCAACTCCCAAGACCTTGTCAAAAAAAAAAAACCAGTGGTTGTCACAAGGCTGTTCCCCAAGTGTCCCTCACACAACTGCAACCTTTAAATATATTTGGTGACTTTCAAAAGCGCAGCAAAGGTCAAGGGAAATTCAATAGTGCACATCTGAGCTTTAAGGAAAAAACTTACATCCAAAAATCATCTTAGAGAAAGGGATGCTACTTCATGGAAAAAGTAAACTGTTGCTGTTTGGAAAATACTGTTTTATCCAGTTAGAATAAAATAATAGCTAATGGTGATGGGGCACTTGCCAAGTGTGAGATGCTAACGTGTTATCTTAGCTTTTGCAACTTGCCTGTAAGTACCATTAGCATTGTTATTTTATGCATGCAGTCACAGAGACTAGCAGACACTCACGTGACTTATTTTACAAGTGGAAAACTCATGACTCAACCCGGCTCTCCCTGGTTCCAGGGTACAAGTGCATAATTACTCTCTGAAGTCCCCAAATGTTGTTATACGGAGATCTATGGACCCAGAACGTTTTTCAGAAATTATACATCTACTCACGAAGAAATCCTTAGAAGAGAGTTTGGCACTGACCCAGGTTGACCTTCCAGCTCTCATTTGTGTTCCATGTAATCTCGAGCACATTTTTTAATTCATTAGTGGGGCTGTAATAAGCTCAGATGTGCGACATGATCCCCATTTCCAGATGAATTACCCTGAATTTAGCAACCCTTACGTGTGAGTGTATTCCATCGTTTGGGTCCCTTTATTTGGAAAGACATTTGTTTAATATGGTACCAAATTCTCTTGCATCTAATCTAGATCATAAAATTGGAGAACCAGACTTTGGGGACTGTAATGATAAGAAACCATTATATAATTAGTCTTACAGTGATCCTAGGTCCAGACTATACCCTAGAGTTCTCTTCAAATGAACCAATATTTTCACTCTTAGCCATCCTGGCAAGAGCTCCTTTGGGAACAACAAGAAAGGACTCAGGAGAGCCACCTTGTTCCTTTTCTTGAGAATAGGGACTGAGGTAGTTCCTCCAGTGCTGACTATTTCTAAGCCATATTGACACAGTCCCAGAAAGAATCAAGCAGCCAGTCTGGCAGGAACATTTAAGGTTACATACAACACAGCTGTCACTTTTTTAATTGTTATTAACTTTTAGTAAAAATTTGTGTTATGGTCTAGAGCGAAATTCAGCAAACATTTTCTGTAAATAATGCAGGCTTTGTGGCCATGCTGTCTCTGCCACAAGTGCTTAGCTCTGCCACTGTAGTGTACAAGCAAATGAGAGTAATTGTGTCCCAATAAAACTTTATTTATACACACTGAAATTACAACAATATAATTCTCACATGAAATGTTAAGCTATTTAAAAATATAAAATATATTCTTAATTTACAGCTCATATAAAGACAGGCAGCTTTCAGACTTGAACCATGCGTCAGAGTTTGCCAGCCTCTGCTTTGGAAAATTAAGGAGGAGGACATGTCTTCTTGGAAGAAAGGTAGTAAAAGAGAATTGCTGCCCTTGTCTTGAAACTTGAGAATGGAAACTCTCTGAAACAGTCAGCATCAAAAGACAGCCAGCAGTCCATTGAGTACTTTCTTGTTGTTTTTGAGAGAGGATCTCATGTAGCCCAGGCTAGCCTCAAACTCTCTGTATTCCAGGATGACCTTGAACATTTGATCTTCCTGTATCCCCTTCAGGTACTGGGCTCACAGTCATGTGCCACTGCTCACATAAAAAAGTGGTGCAAGCCTGTAATCCCAGCACTCGGGAGGTAGGAGCAGGAGAATCTCTGAGTTTGGGGCCAACCTGGTCTGCAGAATGAATTCCAGGACAGCCAGGGCTACACAGAGAAACACTGTCTCAAGAAAAAAAAATTAATTAAAAAGACAGCCGTGTTCCATGGAATGCTGAATTTCCTTCAATTTAACCAGGGCCACATTGTCTGAATTTTGGCACGTCGACACAAAAGCAATGATGTCTCCTATTCTGCTGAAAATTGGCATGTTTGTTTATTTGTGGTTTTTGAAACAGGGTTTCTCTGTGTAAACTTGGCTGTCCTGGAACTCACTCTGTAGACCAGGCTGGCCTGGGACTTAGAGACCCACCTGCCTCTGCTCCTGAGTACTGGGATTAACGTGTGCACCACCACCACCTAGCTGAAAATTGGTTATTACAGATATACTCCTGAGATATGCCTGAAGCACAGGCTGCACTCCCAACTTGTTTTTTTTCTACTTCCTTCCTATTATTAAGTTTTTAACTTTAAAAAGTCTGTATGCAAAAAAAAAAAAAAAGTCTGTATGCTCCTCATTGGTATAGTGGTGAAAAAAAAGTCTGATTGATTATACTTAATTCATATCTTCCTTTCTTAGAGCTACCTCTATCTTTATTAGTAAATAGGTTCTTGTTTGTTTTATAACATAATTCTTTATTGATTATTTGGGAATTTCGCATTATGCACCCCAATCCCGCTCACCTCCATATCTGCTCCTCACCCTTGCAGTGTTCCCCAAAAAGAAACGCTCCAAAAAATTAATTTTAAAAAAACCGCCTTGCTCCTCTTTTTCCCACCTCTCCAACACTTCTTCTTTCTTCCCAGTGGCATTGGGAGCTACGGTGTGACACGCAATGTACCCTTTAGTCCAGTCGGCCACACCAGCACATGTTCATTGCAATGAGTCATTGGTCTGGTTCAAGGCCTCTGGCTTCTAGTACACCATCATCACTGGCCCCTCGCCAAAGCTCCTCTCAGTTATCCTGCTGTTGCCTCGAGTCATGAAGAACCTTCACTCATCTTTCCATAGGACCAGTCCCTTCACACGCTCCAGCAGGTCATAGATGGGATAGATGTTAGCGTGGCCCGTGCCATTGGAGCCAGCTCTCTCACATCCAAGGTGAGCGACGGGGCAAGGGTTGGGGGGGACAGCTCCCATGAGGGGCAGGGCCAGCTCTCCTGCTGCAATGTCCAGGGTCAGTGAAGGGTGGGGCCAGCTCAACACAGTCCTCAGATTTCAACACACATGGCTCCTATGGCCCCTGTGGTAGCAGGGCTATGGACATCAATGCAGACCCCAGCTGCAGTGGGACCAGGAACCCAGACATGGCCTTTGGCAGCAGCCCACTCAGACGCCTTGGCCCCAAGTGGCAGCATAGGTCACTCTGATTAGCATGGCCCCAGCAGCTCAGCCCTCAGGCACCAACATGGCCTATCTCCTAAGCCTCTGTGTGGCCTTTGGTGGCATTAAGTCATATCTTAGCCACAGAGGTTTTTCTAAATCTGCCACTAGAAAAATAGAAAATCCAAATTATTATTACTTAAAACACAGATTTATATTTATTACTTATCAAGAGATTTACTTTTTCACAACCTGGAGACAAAAGACAAAAATACAATGCCGGTATCCAGGGGCTACAGACTTTCCCAGCACAAGGCCCTGAGTTCGAGCCCCAGGACACACAAAACCAGGAGCAGTGGTGCATGGTTGTGATCCCAGCACTTGAGGGAGAGACAGCAGGAACAAAAGCCCAAGGTCATCCTGGGATACATAGAGTTGGAAGCCAGTCTGGGTTGCATGAGACCCTCTCTCAAAACAAAAAAAAGTACTCAGAAGGGTCTTTAGTCACAATCTCTCGTTACATTAGAACTGCAGCATGTCTATCTGCCCCTCCACATGCTGTGAGCCTCTGTGTGCACACTCCCATGTGTCTTTCCCCAGTCTTTACTTCTATGCATACTTAGAAATAAAAACTCTCATTAAATACATTCATCTTTTGGATTAACCAAAAGAGATTTTTGTAAACATTAATGCAGTAGAGAAAATCAATACATCACAATTAGAAAAAAGCTAATGGGGGGGGGAACCTCCTGGTTTTTATTTTATTTTATTTTTATTCAGACACACTCGGTTTGTTTAGATGGAAAATAATTTCTGCTATTCATTCCATCAGCCAGAACTCTTGAGCCAATGACGCCAATGGACGCTAATGAGAAGGCATTTTTCATGTCTGTTACATCTGACTCAACACTAAGTTGCTTAATGAATTACATTTGGGCTTCATCTTAGAGTTGATTAAATATTTAACATTTGGAACAAAAATATAGCCACATTTGGTAAGTTAACGGTGAGATGCAAAATGGCTTCTAGCAACTAATTTCAGAAGTGTACTGAGTACAGGCAGCACTACTAAATAAAATCTAACCACACTGGGTGCGGTGGTGCACGTTTTTAATGCCAACACTCGGGAGGTAGAGGCAGATGAATCTTTGTAAATCCAAGGCAATTCTGGTCTACATAGAGTTCTAGGACAGCCAGGTCTACACAGTACCCTGAATCAAAAAAAAATGGGGATTGGAAAACTTACACCCAAGAAAACAACTGACATGCTTCAGGTCATCTGGGTACACCTTGAGCTGCCACTTATTTTACCTGGATATTAGACTCCTTTTAAGAAACTCAGAACTGAACTGAACTTCTTTCAGGAGAGTGACAACATAGTTTTCAGAAATCGGCCAAACTCTTGAACAGATACAGGCTTTCTATTTAACTTCAGCGTACACCTTCCCACACTAAGAGAGAGGTCATGACTTTAGCTACTGTGGTTATGCCTGGCTAAATACCAACATGACTGAGTATAGGATTTATTTTTAGAGTTAGAGTTAGAGTTAATGAAAGATGGAAAAAATAAGACATCAGTTTCATAAAGAAATACACACTGCAATAAAATATTCATGGGGTCCTTCCCTGTGGACACTTGAGCATAAAGGAAAATGAGACTGAGACAGTTAAATAGCCTTTTTAAAGTTCTAACTTAATCAATATGTAGTTCTGATATAGAAGTTGTGAGGAGTAGCTAAACAGCACGATTCCCCCAATAAAACAGGAACTTTAATTCAATTGATTAACTCTGTAACATTATTGGGATAAAATTAACACAATAAACTGCACATACTTAAGAGGTAAAGTTCAACAAGTGTTGGTGTATACACTCATAAAATTGCCGTCAAAATAATAAACATTCCTGTCATATTCAAACTCAGTCCCAGCCAGCATCTGTACTTTTTACTTGTTACTTGCTTTTATCTTCCAGGTGTCAAAAGGTTCTTCGTTGACTATTTCCCTGTGTACTTCTTACTTAGTTGAGTATTCAGGCAACTCATCAAAGGTTTCAACCATGAAATCATGAGGTTGGTGGTCATCTACCTGGCAGCCAAAAGATGCAACGATCCCCCCAAAAAAATTTTCTTAAAGCTTCCAGAGAGTTCTCCAGCTAAAGATCAATGGTGTTGACAGTTTCATCAAAAGCAATACCTTCACTGTGCACGTGGGGGGGGTTGTTTTTGTTTTTTGTTGTTGTTGCTGCTGTTGTACTCTATTTCATCCTGTCTCTTGGGGTTTTCTTGAGGGCTTTCAGATGTGCTTTGGGGTTTGGGTTTTAATTGATTGAAAGGGATTTTTCATTGTAGAGTGAAGGAATAAAACAAGGACTGGGTATGCTGTGTAAGAATTCTACCACAGAGCTATGTCTGCAGCCTTCTGTGAGGGCTTTGCTGACCTGGACAGAGGCAGACAATACCTCTGTACTCTGAGCCTATCTGTCCCGGATGGTCAGTTATACCCAAATCGTATGCCCTTGGAAATGCCATCATGGCCAATATTTTGGAGGTAGAACTGGGAACCCATCTTGGCCGCCAAGGCAAGAATGTCATCTCTCTCTTCAGATGAAAAATCCTGAGAGGCGTTCTGTCATCTCCTCAGGAGTTCCTAGTAGAATTGAGCAAATGGCACATGGGTATAAGGCCACCCACTAAAGCAAGAAATTCTCAAGATTTTTTTAAATAAAATAATTTTTGTGGAAAAATGTATTAGACCTACTCCAAATAACTTATCATTATATCCATGGGTTAGTGCATCTAGAAGCTTCTTTTGCCATAGATGGCGATAGCATGGAGACCTACAACTGGTCAAGGTGCAGAGAAGAAAAGGCTGTGAAATGCTCACCCTTAAATGAGATATCTGTATCACAGTGGCCCCTCCCACGGCTCAGAGCAGCTGCACATATAACTCAAAGATGCTGTGACAGTGTGCACAACACCTGTATAAACTCAAACCAGTCAAGATCCCAACATGGAGAGAGGAGGTGGGCACAGTATTGGCAACAGACAGCTACTAAGAGAGGAAGGTCAGCTACACTCCAGTGGAAGCCCACGCACCCAAGAGTGTGGCAGCAAAAATCAGATTTGATGATTCCTTTATAAATGAAGACATGAAGTTAGGTAGGTAGGTTGCAGGGTTTATCTGGAAGGATATAGAGGAGAGGGAATGAATGCAATCAAATATATTATATGATGTATTAATTCCCAAATAATTAACAAAATGCTTTAAACAGATAAATTTTATCTCCAAAAAACAATTTTAAAAATAAATAGGAATCAGTAGGGCAGTGGTGGCATGCGACTTTCATCCCAGCACTTGGGAGGCAGGGGCAAGTGGATCTCTGTGAGTTCGAGGCCAGCCTGGTCTACAGAGCGAATTCCAGGACAGGCTCCAAAGCTACACAGAGAAATCCTGTCTCTAAAAATGAAACATAAATAAATAAATAAGAATATATTCCATTCTACAAGGCTCCTGTAGACACTCCCCACACCATTAGGAATCTATTCCGTTTTTCAAGGCTCCGGTAGACACCCCCACACCGTACAACTTCCTAGCTTTTGTGCCACTCCTGCCTCTGGCCCCCAACAATCCCACCACTCTTCTCTCAATGTTCAAAAAAAGAGCAGGGCATGCCCGGTTAAAGAGGAACTGGATTTCACATCTTCCTGAAATCCCAGTTTATGAAAAATTTTTCCATGAGCTGAAAGATATTTTCATCAAAATGCTACAACTTGAGACTCATGTGTCCTTGACATTAATATAAAGTGTGCCTTTGAGTAAATTCTTCTTCCTCTCACGGTATAAAACGATCTCTTTCCAGATCCAGCCATATATATATATGAAGCTGAGAGCAATAGGAACTTTCAATGTGCTAACAGTTAATAAGGCATTTATCTTCACATATACAGGTTAATTTGGGGATACACAACAAGTACGTTTTTTAAAAAATCTGCTAGTGTGACAAAATTGTGGTTGTAGGTACTCCTCCAAGAGCAGTGATTTCACCAGCCTTGGGTAGCTGGTTTGGCTTCATTTCACCAGCCCTAGGTAAGTTGGTTTAGTTTCCAGCACTAGGTGGGATTATCCCCTTTGTGAGTAGGTGTTACGTCCAAGAGCTGTTGGTTACCAAGGCATGTGTGCCACTACTGCACCCGTAGGTTTATTGTGTCATGCTAGTCATTGCTGTGGTTCATAGGTGCCATTGCTTGGCGGGACCGTTGGTTGCTCCCTTCCTTTGGAAGCTTGTATGGCACCTTCTGACACCATGAAAGCTAAGTCCCCAGGGAGGAGGCTTGCAGGTCAGTTGCAGCTCAGGGACTTCTGGGCTCTGTGTCTGAAGCACATGGTGTCTTCATCAGTAGGGACTTGCCTTCCACCTGAGGCACAACAAAGGGCAAGAGCAATAGCCTATATGTTTGGAGACTCTCCTGGACAACCCTAACCAATATTCAAAAGCAGACTTCTCATGCCTGTTTTTGAGGCTTTTATTAGGTGGTTTTTAACTGACATTCGTGGGGAATTCCGGCATTGTCAGCCCAGAGGAAAATTTTTCTTTTAAGCTATTTATTTATACGCTTATAAATATACATATATTTAAGCTGTATATATTTCTACACAGGTTTACATGTGTTATAGTTTTTTGGGTAAATAATTAACAGTATAATTGCTTATGACTTTTTCAGACACCCTTATTGTTATTTTGCCTTCCTCTCTCCTTCCTCTGCATTTATCTCCCTCACCCCTCCCTAATCAGAGCATCCCCTCCTTCTACACAAAGAACTACAGTAACTAAGGAAGGCAGAGAGTGGGAGAAATAGTCTTCCCCAGGGAAGGGCGCACCAATCGGCTCTCCGATACCAAATGCTCATTCCCTAAAACATACACACACAAGTAACATCATACAGACTGAGCAGGTTATGTTTAGAAATATATATGTATATATGCATGTAACAGTAATTAGTGGGAAAAGAGGCCATGAATTTGGAAGTGAACAAAGCAGAGTACATAGAAGGATTGAGAGGAAGGAAGGGGAGAAACAAATGATGCAACCATAATCTCAAAATGAAGAAAAATTTAAATTACATTTTAAAAAATACCTGCTAAGTCTACCCACATTCTCTCTTCTTCACTGCATCCTCTCTGTAAAGACACATACTAAATGAGTCACGATAAGGATAAAATATGAGTACAATCGCCCCAAATGAACCAGCTGCCCAGTGAAGCCAAATTATCTTCACAACAGTTGGAAGAAATTTCTAAGAAGTCATTTAGGGCAATGTTCAAAAACAGAAATTCTAAAATTGGTGACATTTTGCAAGAAAGGATAGAGGATGTCTTTAGCCAAAAAAAAAGTTTCTGGCTTCCAGCAACTTGGGTTGCCAGTTCATGTTCTAAACTGTTGAGGAGCTAGTAACTCTTAGGGCTATTGTCATTCACTGTTAGAAGAGGTACCCATGGTAAACAAGGAGCAGAATCATGTCAGCACTACAGTTTCTAATAACTAAAAGTTCTGGAGTCTTGGAGGGCACTCAAAGGAGCACTGAGGAGGGTTGACTAAGACTGCCCCGCAACGTGAAGATAGCTGTAAAGACCAGGTCAATGGAAATGTTTGTATATGAGGAGAGAAATCTGTGAGCATATGTTGAGGGGGCGGGTGAGTCTGAACCACAGTATCACGGCAAGCTCTAAATGTTTGGAATTCCCAACTAATATCATAGATGCTGTTATAAATCCATAATAGTTCATTTAGAAAGATGCAATTCAATTCCCACACATAGAACAACCCCAGTATAAATCCAAATCAATAAAGCAAATGGACAAATTAAGAAGAACGGATGAATCAGATTTGGTTGGAACTCAGGCCCGCCAACCCCTTAGGAAGACTGACAGTCTTGTTTCTAGGGCTGTGTTCATCACTGTGTGAAATAAAGAAAAAGGAAAGAAAGAAAACCTTTAAAAGCAAAACCTTTAAAAGAGGTTTTTTTTCTTCAGCTTCAGGGGTTTGGGGCTTTGGCACTTGGCTCCATTATTTCTGAGCCTATGGTGAGAAAGGACGGCTTGATGGGGTCTGGGAGGGCATGGTAAAATAGAGCTCTTTGTCTCATAGTGACCAGAGAGCGAAAGAGGAGTAAAAGGGATTCAAATACACTCTTCAAAGGCACACTCCATCTTGGCCCCACCCTCTATTGGTTGCTCCTCTTCCAAATTAGCACTACAACCAACCAAGGCATTTGCACATAGTTTTGGGGCCATTTCCATCCAAACTGCAGAAAACATCCTCTCTGGGTTTTAAATACTGACTCTATCACCTGCGTGACACTGGACGACTGCTCCTCTCTATTTCCAGCACCTCATTACATATTAGAACAACACTGGCATTTACTTTCTAGTGTGATGTTGTGTATTAAATGATACAGCACACATGGAGAGCTTGGGAGACTGCCCGGCACATAATTAAAATTCAGTTCCATAGTGGCTATTAGCATTACTGTTCACCACCGTTATTAGTAACTAATTACATGTTACTATCTTAATATTAACATTCAAGTTACTCCTTTCCATGTACCTCAGTTTACCTTTCCATAAAACAGGTACCGTGAGGTTATTAAAAAACCAAAACGAGACAGTAAATTAAGCCATCCAGGCAAAGGCCTGGGAGTGGAGGCTCTGGCTCAGTCATATGGTAAAATGTGATTTGAGTGTGCCAAATTTAAGGGTCACTAGTCAAGAAATGCTAGACACTTTGAAGCAACTGGAGGAGGTGAGACCTGGTAGCCAGCTTTATTTATTGTCAAGGCCAGCACATTCATAAACTCTCCTCATTAAAATTTGCCAATTAATGAGCAGTGGCAAAGCCCCAAGCAAAGGTCAGCAGCAGCCTAAGCAAAGTTATCAAAAATTCAGAGAGGTTCGGAGTTTGGGAAAAGTTCATTCTTCCCTTAATTAACAGATCTAATTACAATCCTGACATAACAAAATGCAAAATGCACTCTTCAAAAGACGCCAAGCCAAAGGTTTAACAGCCAGATAACCTTCTCCTTTGGTATAGGATGACCCAAATGTAGGGGAGGAGGGAGGAGGGAATCTTAAGAGTACAGTCAACAGGGTGGATAAAGGGCTTTTTCATTTCTTAATGAAAGCTTGGTAGCACATCAGAATCGCAGTGCAGTGAAGAAAATGAGCAGGAATAAAAATACTCCCACATCCTGGGATCCGGGTGAACACAGAGTCAAGACACTAGCTAATCGTCCTGCTTAGCAGACATCAAAGTATTTATTTGGTGGCCTTTCCTGGCTAGTTATGAATAGCACTTTGACATCCTGAAGAGTCTGAGCCTATAATTGTTGCCCCATTTAGATTTAAAAAACTAAAAAACATGGACACAGGATTGATATGCTGTGTTTAAATTGTTTCTGAAATAACAGATCCAGGATTTCAAATCAGGTTAGCACTAGCCAAAGGCTTAGTGAGAGAGGGCACAGCCTGACCTATTTCACATTCACTAGGGGAGCCGCCATCTTGGAAAGATTGACTCTGTCCATCCCACGACCTAGGACCAGTTTCACAGAGGACTTCAAAAACTTTACAAAGTCCGGGTTTTGATTCATTACATGAAAGTGAGTGGATGGAATGAGGAGAGACATTAAATCTTAATGTTCCCCGCCAGTTTCAAGGGTCTCTAAAACTTTTAGACAGCAAGAGGTTTCTCACTCATAATGCCTAAAAAACTTCTGAGGTTTCTAACAGAACGCACAGGCACAAGGTGAGACATCAGCCCAAGAATTAGAATAAGCACATCCTAGGAGAGTACAAACCTGAACGAAGAAACACGCTCAAAGGCACAAAATGACTCATTTAAAGTCAAAGAGAAACATGCAGCCCTCCCTGGACGGGTCACGGGTGGCATTTCCACCTGTGTGCTTATTTACTCCATAAATCTCTGTGTTCAGCCTCATTAGTCTGCAGGAAGTTATCAAGCCTCCAAACCAGACATGATCCTACCACTCACAAAGCTCCTACTCTAGTGGAGGAAGAGAGATGATAGATCAATTAATAAATACAAAAAAAGGAACACAGCACCGATGTTTAGAGATGATCAAAATGCAGGGCCGACACTATATTTTGGATGCCTCTACCTCAAAAGGTCCTATGGTGTTGGCGTAGTGCTACTGGCAGATGATAGAAACTTTAGTAAATAGGACATAGCCAAGGGTCTTTAGATCACAAAGTGCATGCACTTGAAAAGACTCTGGGCCACAAGTCCCTTCCTCTTCCTTCTCCCGTCCCTTACCTCCTGACTTGATGTGAGATGAGCTGTGTTGTTCTCACATGAACCCTCATAAGGATGTGCTACATTATCACAGGGCCCCAAAGCAACAGGGCCAACTTATCATGATCTGTACCCTCTGAGACCTTGAGTCAATGTAATTGTTTTTCTCTCTGGTATTTGTTATAATGGTGAAAGGCCAGATAATACAAACACAATAGCTATTCTGTGGCTGTTGGAATAATCAGGGAAATTCACCCTAAGCAAAAACATTTCAGCTTAGACTTGAATGGCCCAGAAAGTTAGCCAAAAGAAGGTTAGAAGGTAGAGCATGGCAACAGAATGAGTTGTTGGTAAAAAGGTCAAAGCTTCTTACAAATAACAAGGGAAGTGATGTGGGGTGCCCCTCTGTATGCTGTGAATATGTTTTATTACCATTGGATAATAAAGAAGCTGCTGTGGCCTATGGCAGGGCAGAATATAGCAGAGCAAGAAATCCAAGCAGAGAGAGAAGAAGAAAGAAGGTGGAGTCAGAGAGACACCATATAGCTGCCAAAGGGGAACGACACCAGCCAACTGCAGAGGAAACAAGACATGAAGAAAATGAGGTAACACCACGGCCACATTGCAATACATAGACTAATTAAAAATGAGTTAATTTAATATGTAAGAGGTAGCTAGAAATACGCCTGAGCCATCAGCCAAACCGTGTTGAAATTAATGTGGTTTTGTGTGATTATTCGGGTCTGGGTGGCTGGAAAATGGAAGAGCCTTCTCCATCTACAGGAAAGGGTGTCTAGATGAGGTTTGAGGAGGAGATGCGCAAAATGAGAGCAGAGAATCTTGCACACCAGAGGTAGAATAGATACATCTTACTACAAACAAAACAGAATCCACTAGGGATTTAACCCAGAAGAGTAACCTGAATTCCATTTAAAAGACCATTCTGGAGGCTGGAGAGATGGCTCAGCAGTTAAGGGCAGGTACTGCTCTAGCAGATGATCTAAATCCAGTTCTCAACACCCTCATTGAATGACTCATAACCACCCGTAACTCTAGCTCCAGGGGATCTGTTCTCTTCAGGCCTCCTTGGGCATTCACACTCACAAATTCACACTCACACACAGACACACAGACACAAAATAAAAATAAGATTAAGTAAAATCACAAAGTCATGAGTCTGGGGAAGGTGGGGGTACAAAATTACAGGGGTGACGGGAAATAAGGAAGGGTAGGGGAAGTGAGTTACCAGAGTGCATTGAATCAATGTATGAAGTTGTCAAGGAACTAACTTAAAAAAGAAATCACTCCACATCTAGTAAGATGGTTACGTGGGTAAAAGCACTTTCTGTGCAAGCCTGACAATTAAGTTAGTTTAGTCTCTGGAACCCATGTAAAAACCCAGATATAACAGACAGCACACATCTCTAATCCCAGCACTTCTGGAGTGAAATGGAGACAGAAGATTTGCCCAAAGCTCATGAGCCTGCTCACCTAGAATACACTGTGGCAAAAACAAAAGGAAAGACCCTACCTCAAAGATAAGAGAAAACTGACTCTGATCTCTCTACCTATACCATGGAGTATACACACATATATGCACACACGCGCGCGCGCACACACACACACACACACACACACCACCACCACCACCACCACCACACCACATGCATACACAGTAATAATTTTTTTAATTTTAAAAATATTTTAAAGATCATTTCATTGCCAGGTGTGGTAATACATGCCTGTGATTCTAGCTCTTGGATGGCTGAGGCAGGAGGATCACAAGTGAGAGACTAGCTGACATAACAATGCTCTGTCTCAAAAGGGAAGGAGGGAAGGAAAGGAGGGAGAGAGGGAGGGAGGGAGGAAGGGAGGGAGGGAGGGAGGAAGGAAGGAAGGACAAAAGATCCTACAAATAGAATTTTTAATATGGAAATATTATTCAGCCATTAAAATAAAATGAAATTCTGTCATTTCAACAACATGGGTGGAACTGAAGGATACTATGGTACATGAAATAAGCCAGGTACAGAAACACAAGTAGCACGTGTTCTTACTTAACCATGAAAGCGAAGCAGTGGAGTTCAAAGAAGGGGAGAACAGCATAGAGGATTCCAGAGTTTGGGAAAGCTGTGGAGGGAGGGTGGAGAAAGGACAGCTAGAGAGTACAGTAGTACAGTCCTCTGCGAGAGCAACAGATGTCATCTCTCCAGTCCAGGAGGAACAACTTGCAACATTGTATAGCTTGCTAGGATGACCAGAGTTTACAGCAACTAATTGTATGTTGCTTTTGTTTTGTTTTTGAAGACAGGGTTTCTCTGTGTAGTCCCAGATGTCCTGAAACTCTTTATAGACCAAGCTGTCCTTGAACTCAGAGATCCATCCTCCTGCCTCTGCTGGAATTAAAGGTGGCTTAGGGGTTAAGAGTACTTGCTGCTCTT
>PVIU01008490.1:0-82887 GCA_004026605.1 Ondatra zibethicus
CTGCAGACTCCACTGACGCCCAGAGTTCTGGTTATCCCAGTGCAGGCCCAGGGAGCCAGGACTGCCTGAGGAGGCGACTGCCTGAGCCAGGTGAGAGACCCTCTGAGCTGCTGTCACCCTGCCTGTGTTTCCCTGGGAAGGTGGAGGACCTGGAATGTGTTTTCCAGCCTCCTACACTAGCTTAGTCACTGTATTTACTAGCTGCCTGTACGTTTCCATTTTCTTTAGCTTCTTGTGTGTGTGTGTGCGTGTGTGTGTATGTGTGTGTGTGTGTGTGTCTGTGTGTGTGTGTCTGTGTGTGTATTCGTGTGTATGCAGGTGCCACAATGTACTTCATGGATGTCAAAGGACAACTTGCAGGGCTGGAGAGATGGCTCACAGGTTAAGAGCACTGGCTGCTCTTCCAGAGGTCCTGAGTTCAATTCCCAGCAACCACATGGTGGGTCACAGCCATCTATAATGAGATCTGGTGCCCTCTTCTGGCATGCAAGCATACATGGAAGGAATGTTGTATACATAATAAATAAATAAATCTTTAACAAAAAAAAAAAAGGACAACTTGCATAAATCTCTTCAGCTTTTCTGGAATTTGAACTTCGGTTATCAGGCATGTCACTGTTACCCACTGAGCCATCTCTCTCTCTCTCTCTTTTCTTTTTTTGAGCCTTGGTTTCTCTGTATTTTGGAGTCTGTCGTGGAACTTGTAGACCAGGCTGGCCTTGAACTCACAGAGATCCGCCTTCCTTCGCCTCCCAAGTGCTGGCATTAAAGGCGTGTACCACCACGCCCAGCTCCACTGAGCCATCTTGGTACCCCACAAATTGCCTTTTTATAGATGTTTTGCATGCAAGTATGTCTTTGTATTGTGTGCATGACAGGTACTCAACGTCGTCAGAAGCGGATGTCAGTTCCCCTGAAACTGGAATTAGAGATGATGTGAGCCACCATGCAGATATTGGGAATTGAACATTGGACCTCTGGAAGAGCAGCAAGTGCTCTTAATCACTGAGCCATTTCTCCAGCCCCACAAACTACATTTTAAAATTTTTTATTTGCTGTTTATATTAATGCAATATAACAAAAATGAAACACAACTTAAAAAAAACCTTACTTTTATTTCTTATGACTATATTTAATTTATTATTTTCAATTGAAAATTTTCAATTTTTTTGTCCTTTGTAAAACAAAATATGTAAATCAATAGGCAAATGTGTATAAATCAACATGAAATACACACATGTTGATGCTTGGTTGGTCTTTGTTGTTGCTCTTGTTTTGAGATAGTATCTCATTCTATAGCCCAAGCCCAACCTCAGACTCATAGTGATCCTCCTGCCTCAGCCTCCTGAGATCCAGGATCGCAGCACGCACCACCGCCTGCTTACCGAAGAGATCAGTCTGAAATGCCCACATTCTAGTAGTGTTCATCAAGGACTTGGCGGTTTTAGTGCAGATCCCCGATACCTAGTATGTCTCATGCATTCCCATCAAAATATCTGGACCGAAGCACTTAGCTCATGTCTTTCTTTGTATTTCTCTGGCATCCAACACATAGGTACAACTTTATGAATAGTTTTTGAGTGAGAAAATGAATGAATGAATGAATGAACAAATGATGAATGCAATTGGTTGGACCATTATCACAATTACAATTTCACCATTGTAGAGGTTCACTGTGGGTAGAAAAATAAAACTGGTTTGAATGTAGTGTGTGTGTTCGCGGGGGAAGGGGAGAGAAGTAATTGGCAATTTTGGCTTGCATAAAAGGAAAATTTGCAAAGTATAGGAATCCCATCATGTAATTGTGTTAGAGGTAAAAGATACTACCCACTTTTATGGTGTTCTGTCTACAAACAACGTTCCTTCTCACCCTAGAGGATGAAAGTCTTGAAGAGACACAGTCAGTGAGGGAAAAGGAAGAGGCTGCACAGGAAAAACTGAGGAAGACAGACAGCAGGAGTCTTTGGAGCTATGGTGAGAACAAACCTAATTCTGCTACAGCTGGCTTACATTCACAGATCCTCAGAGAAAATGCCTAGGAAGCTATTTCATTTCATTTTAACTTTAATTATACATATGTTTGGTAAATTCAATAAAATAGAGCAATAAAGTTGTAAAGTTTTTCCTCCAGGGCTACTGTTGGGTATTTTGTTTAACAAATAGAAATTCTCACAGTTAGAAAATCTGCTGCTTCTCCCTGACCCCTAATAAGGGACTGAATTAGGGTCTGTGCACGCTTGGCAAACACCAAACGACTGAGCTACCTCACTAGAGGCTGAAAACACTATAGAAGACAAGAAACTGAAGCTGCCTTTTGCTTTGCTTTGTTTTGTTTTGTTGAGGCAGGGCTTTGCCCGGTAGTCCTGACTGGGGTTCACGGAGCCCAGGAATCTTCAGACATGTGGCCGTATTCCTGCCTCAGCCTCCAGAAGCTGCCTCTTCGGTCAAAGGCTGCTGATGTCTGAGATTGCACACTCAAGTTGTTTGCTTTCCCTTTTGAGACCGAGTCTCCATGTGTAGGGCAGGCTTCACAGTCTGTCCTCCCACGTGCTGAGATGTGGTGTGCCACCCTGTCTGGGTCGTTTTGGGCTGCAGAATGCCCTGCTTTAGCCAGTGTGTACTTTAGAAAGTGGGAGAAAGTTCTCAGGACTGCCTTTCAAAGGCACCCTTGAGGGCAACAAAGTATATGAACGACTTTGACATGGATGGTGTATCTTCAAGAGATTAAAGAAGGTATTTCTGTCAGACTTTGTGTTTTATTTCTTTCTGTGTAGACCATACTGGCCTCAAATTCATGACGATCCTCCTGCCTCAGCTTCTGTTGTTAGACATTAAGTATGAAAATGTAGGAGAGTCAGGCAAAGGGAACTTAACATTGCCAGGAGATATGATGGAACCTGTGCTTCATTTCTGCTCCCCACAAGCTTTGCTTCTGACTCACACCCTCATTTTCTGTTATCTTCTCATTGATCAGGTCCTGTGTTTCTCAGCTTCCTGATTGTGGCTCTTGTGCTACATTCCGTTAACAGCTACTATTCCTCCCCGGCCCAGCAAGTGCCCCAGAACCCAGCTTTGGAGGCTTTCCTGGCTCAGTTTAGCCAGCTGAAGGATAAATTTCCAGGTCAGAGTTCCTTTCTGTGGCAGCGAGGACGGAAGTTTCTCCAGAAGCACCTCAATGTTTCAAACCCCACTGAGCCTGCCACCATCATCTTTACAGCTGCTCGAGAGGGACAGGAGACCCTCAAGTGTCTGAGCCACCATGTTGCCAATGCCTACACCTCTTCCCAGAAAGTGTCTGCTGTCTCCATAGATGGAGCCGAAAGAGCCATGCAGGACAGTGACACTGTCAAGCTGTGGGTTGACTTGGAGCTTAGCGATGGATTTGAGAATGGCCATAAAGCTGCTGTCATCCACCGCTTTGAATCCCTTCCTGCAGGCTCCACCCTGATCTTCTACAAGTACTGCGACCATGAGAATGCAGCCTTTAAAGACGTGGCCCTCGTCCTGACCGTCCTGCTAGAGGAGGAGACATTAGCAGCAAGCCTAGGCCCCAGGGAAACAGAAGAGAAAGTGAGGGATTTACTCTGGGCTAAGTTCACCAACTCTGGAGCTCCCAGCTCCTTCAGTCACATGGACTCAGACAAATTGAGTGGGCTGTGGAGCCGCATTTCACACCTGGTGCTGCCCGTCCAGCCCGTCAAGAACATAGAAGAGCAAGGCTGCCTTTTGTGAAGCCAGGCCCAGTCCAGCGCTGGTCCCTGGGGGGAGGGGGTTAGTTATCATGTGGGAGGAAACAGCCGAGAAAAGAAGTTTTCTTCTTCTTTTTTTTTTTCTTTTTACTTTTATGAGAACTTTCTAGTCTAAACTTTGATAAAGCCAACAATTGGCCTGATAGTTGGTTTTCTTTGCCTTTTTAAGCATATCATGCCTAAAATACAACATGAATCATAACACTGAGGGATTGTTTAAATCTCCATGGGCAGAATCACTGCACAGGAAGATCTGATTTTCAGAGGAACCGCAGCATGACCCTGCCTTGGGAGGGCTGCAAAGGGCCTTGGACTAGTAATTCCAATGATTTCAGGGAACTCCTCTGCCACTTATTAAGTATTTTTAAGATTCACTTTAATAATTCAGTTGTAGGGTTTTACCTTACACAGATTTGCACTTTGAATAAATGAAAACAGGAAGCTAAAATTACCCTCCAAATCCTACCTAAAAACTTGGTGCATGTCTGCTTTTATTCCATTAATGAGCTGAGGGAAAGACAGCTTTGTTAAAAGAAACTGTTCCTGAGCATTGGAATCAATGTAGTAATTGGTAGGAGTCCCTGGAGATGAGGAAATCCCAACTGGCTGTATCATTTCTCTGTGCCCACCAGCAGCCCCTTGCTTCACATGAGAACATCTCTGCTCTTGGCTGCTGTATTTGGGGTTCTCTGTTAAGATTTCAGTGGAACTTAGTTTCACTGAGAAGGAAGTTTGAAAACCATTGATGAAGTGAAAAGCATATTCTAGATACAAACTCGGGTAGGAAGAGATGAAAGCGGTAGAGCTTAGGAGTAGGGAGATGAGGAGAGGTAGGCTGTAGAGGCACGGCCTCTGGCTGGTTCATTTCTGTTGATTGCTTCCGCTGCAGCTGGCTGGAATGTCGCAACTGTCTGTGATGAGAGTTGAGTGTCAGACAAGACGTCAGCGTCAGCTACTGGCACAGCTTTACCAAATGGGATTTGCTGTGCTGTGGCAGGACGTCATGTTCGTTTCTTGACAGCTAGTTAGAAATGCCATTAGGGAAGGAATCGGAGAAATGCAAGAGGATGTTCTCCATAGGGAAGAGACAGAGCAATCACAGCCAACGTCATTGTCAAGGCACGTCCTGTGATTGTTAGCCTGGGGCCAACAGCTGCTGGCCCGCACACAAACGCTAAAGTAAAACTCTAGTAAAATAACCCCATCCACAAAGGTCTGTTCCATTACGTGGATGGGAACAGCCCTGGAATTTTGCACTAGGTTTTGGTTCGTCTGCTGCTATGAGATCATGTATATAATTAAGAAATTAAGTTATTTGAGTGTGGAGGGAGTTTAGGGAACACTTAAGATGTCCGTTGATAGTTAAAGGATCACAAAGACCTGGGGTAGGGAGTGATCTGAAAGTGTTTGCCACAGAAAGATCGTAGACTGGCTTTGGATGGAGCCTTTGCTGCACTCAGTGTGGAGGAACATAGGAAGAAACAGGGTGCATTTGAGGGAATCTTGCAGTAGTTTTGAGAAAAGACCCTAAACACAAAGTTAAAGCATAGTGAATGGAATTTGAGTGTCAACCCAGTGTAAAACAGAGGGACTGAAGAAAAATCTGTGTGACATTATTTTTATTTTTATTTTTTTTCTGTATTTCTAGACTCCTATTTGTTTGTTTTGAATGCTAGTGGCTTGTTGTATAGCCCTGGCTGGCCTGGTCCTCACTCTGTGGCCAAGGGGAACTTAGAACTTAGAGTAATTTCTCCAGCCTCAGTTCCCTGAGTGCTGGGGTTATAGGTGTATGCCGCCATACCTAGCTTTAATCTCAGCCCTTATCCAAGTATCACTTCACAGAAAACCAAGGGTGCCTTCAGAACTCTGTGCTGGCCTTCGACCTGCGTTACCTCAGATTGCAGAGGTACCGGTCTAAAGTGTTTGTACACAGTATGTGTCCGTGGCTCAGATCTCAGGTGGAACAAGTTTCTTCATTTGGTTGTTTTACATAATTTGCTGTCAACATAAATTTAGGATATGATGCATTTCTAAAATTTAATTAATTTTCAATTTTTTTACTGTTGACTTTGTTAAAATACTTTTCATTCTATACATTAGTGCAATCAACTGAGACTCATCAGTTTTCTATCCACTATTTCAAAACCCTTTTTTTACTTAATTTTTTTCGGTACTGGGGATTGAATCCAGGGCCTTGATGTTCAAGGAAAGTGCTCTACCACTAAGCTATATCCCCAGACCTCTTAAAAATTATTTTGAAAAGAATAATATATTTGTTTGGGGTCAAAACAAAGGATTTTCTGTTTTTGATACAGAGTCCAAACTATATAGCTCAAACTAGTGATTCTTAGGCCTTAGACTTCTAACTTCTACATGATAGAATTACAGAAGTGTGCCACTGCACCAGCTTCATGTAATTACTTTTTAAACAAAAATGTATTTTAAAATGTACATATAATTAAAATCTATTACCCGAGCTGGGTGGTGGTGGCACACGCCTTTAATCCCAGCACTCGGGAGGCAGAGGCAGGTGGATCTTTATGAGTTTGAGGCCAGCCTGGTCTACAAGAGCTAGTTCCAGGACGGGCCTTAGAGCCACAGAGTAACCCTGTCTCAAAAAACCAAAAAAAAAAAAAGGAAAAAAAATCTATTATCTGATGTACTGCTTTCTAGTGCATTGTTCTTCACATTTTTCTTATTTGTGATAATTTGCTTGACTTAGAAAAATTATTTGCAGCTACATGACAGCAAATGTCATGTTTGAACATCACAGTTTAATACCACCATACATACATATTTACACACACACATTATTTGTTTGTTTTTTTAATGGGAATCCTTTCTTGAGTAATACCAAGAAGCAAGCAGGGTGAGAATCAGAAACTGTTTGGACTTGGATTTTTCCCTTTCAGGTAAAAAAAAAAAAAAGCTTTCAGAGATTAACTTCTTTGTCAATCTCAGCCTTTGGTTTGTACTTTAAAGACAGGAGCCTTGTGAGCTCTGATGTTAGGCAGTGACTGACAGATGTGGCCTGCGAATGTGAGGATACTGCAGCAAGATGATTTCACCAGCACTCTTACTTTCTCTGTCTAACCAAGATTTCCTAACCACCAATTTTGCCTTTATGTATTTACCAATTTAATGGCTTTGACAGTATCGATGTCAGACTTGCTTGTGCCTCCATGACTGTTTTTTGCATATGCTTCCATATTAATGATGCTAACTGTGCCTTATTCAAATCAGTTTCTGGTTGATACACAAATAAATCTCCTTAATTTTTCCTAGTTGACTTATTTTTGACTAAAATTTCCAAAATACAAGAGTTAAAGGAATGGGCGTTGTGGCCTTTTAATGGTGGGAAGGGTCAGAAGGTCTCCTGGAAGCATCAAGTGGCGTGGGTGGCTGTCAGTGAAGAGGTACAGTGTGCCCGAACCCTTGGTGGTGGTGATATAGCCATCTATTCCCACTGTACGTGGCTCTCTCCTGACTAGGGGAAGAGGGAAATAGGAAACACAGCCTTGGGAGTTGTTCCAAACGTGGGGTGTGCCGACTGGGGATGTATTAAATTTGCGCGTGAGTAGAACATCTTGTATGCTGGAAGTAGGGAGGTGGTTTGTGTCACACTGAGGGGCCAGGAAGGTGGTTTAGTAGTGCGCGTGCTGGACAAGCGTGGTGACTGGAGTTTGGATCCCAGCACACTCAGGGCAAGTTGGGCTTCTTGCAGGTAACTGAATCTTGACACCCAGGGATCTGACACCAGGCATACACTAAGATCCACACACATGCAAATAAATCTAAAACAAAACAACTGCATAGCAGCACATATCTGTAGATCCAGCTCTTGGGAAGGTAGGAACTTCTGGGACTCACTGACCAACTAGCCCAGCTGAATATGTGAATTCTAGATTGAATAAAAGACCCTCTCAAAAAAGGTGGGGTGCAGTTGAGGAAGACATTTGACATCGATCTCTGATACACACACACACACACACACACACACGGCAACCTTGGGGCTGGAGTGGTAGCTCAGCTGGTAAAATGCTTGCCTTGGAAGCACAGTGGCCTGAGTTCACTCTCCACAACACCTGTTTAAAAAGAGGCTGGGTGTAGTGGCACAGGTTTGTTAGTCCAGCACTGGGAAAGGAAGAGCCAGATCCCTGGGACTCTAAGGCCAGCCAGTCTAGTCTACTTGTCACACTTCAGGCCTGTCTCAACAAGATGGGCTGTACCTGAGGAAGGACACATGCACACAGCAGAAAGAGGGAAAAATTCGCTCTGAGAATGTTGCCAAACTGGAATGAATAAGTAGAAGCCCCGGATTCCCTGCTTCTGGCCCTCCCTGCTCTTCCTCTGGTGTTGTTGGGCCCTCTTGTTGACCCTCAGCTCAGATCATGGTGTTTCTTATTGATTCTTGTAGTTTAGGAAAACATTTTCAGGAGTTAGCATAACTTAACTTTTGATAACCAGAGTGCAGACAAGCCTGCTCGCAGAGAATAGGGCTTCTTACATACGGTTCAAATAGTTACAGTGAAGGAGCAGCATTGGGGTGGTTTTATATTTTAAGTGTTTAAGTTGAAAGGCTAGAAATTTATGTATCTATTCCCAAACACAAACTGGATAGTAGTCAAATTCCTAGGCAATATATTCAAAGTTGAGACAATTAAAAACTTTAAAACAAAGCAAAATTAAGCCCTTCTATTCAGGTAGCCCTGGTGGAGGCATGAACTATCAGGAGTTCCAGAGATGGCTCAGGGGTTAAGGCCGCTTTCTTCTCTTGTAGAGGATAGTATTGCAGGCGTACATCTTCATGCCCTGCTAGTTTGTTTGTGTTTTTGTCAATTTACATTCCAAAAGATTTTTCCAAGTAAACTTATATGAAAACCATTCCTGAAGAGTGGGAGTGTGTGCTGGGTCAATTCCTAGCAACCGCATTTGGTATCTCAGTCATCGAACTCCAGCTCTAGGGGACCTGACATCCTTGTGCACAAACATACACATACATAAAAATGTTTTAAAAATAGATGAACTGTCAATACTATGAGATTATTTCCTGAGATGTCATTTCAAGTTTTCATTTGGGTTGATACTAAATCTGCAAACAACAAAAATAGATAAGCTAGGGACTGGAGAGATGGCTTGGGGTTTAGGAGCATTTGCTGATCTTGGGGAGGACCCAGATTTGGTTCCCAGCATCCACATGGTTAGCCTTCCACTCTACCAGTCTAGGAACTATAAGGAGGGTTTCTGGGGCAGAGATTTCTAGAGAGAAGACTGTGGAGGCAGTGAGAAGGGAAGTGGTGGTATCTGGACATTAATGGGTCGCTTGTCTTTCCCTGGAGACCCGTAAGTTCTGGCCCGCCTGAGTCATCTGCCATCCACCCCATAGCCCAGGACCTCAGTGTTCCCAGACTAGGAAGGAGGTCATATCCCACTACTGTCTGGCAAATGGCCTTGCACTTCCAGCTTGTCTCTGGGTCCTTCTGTCCTATATCCATATCTGAGTCTGTCCATTGTTAACCCCAACTCCTTTTTCATCTTCAATAAGCTGCCTGCTCAGGTCTCCCTGCTCTGTCCATCTGGGTAGGCTGTAGAACTGTCTTCAGCTGAAGCCAGATTTCATGTGGGGAGTAGAGATAATGACATCTGCCACTCTGCCGCCTTCTGGGCTTGTAGAGCCCCATTCTGCCGGGCCAGAAAGAAAGAGCGTAGTTTAAAACTTTTTTAAAACATGAAAGTAGATCTAAATAAGGTAATTCTAACACTAATATCTTGAGAGTTTTGGGAGCCATAAGTAGCTTTGGAAGGATCGTGGTGACGGCTACTCAGTGTTGTAAACCCGTGCCACGGCATCCTATGTACGCTTCAAAATGGTCCAAAATACACATTTGGGGTGATTTTTCTTTTGCTGCTACAAGAAATATTTTTGAATTCATACAGTACAGACCCGTGTTGTCTGATACCTGTTTTTTCAGCCAGGTCTTCTGCCCTTGGTCTTGTGAGTGAGAAAACTGTCTGTCTTCCTGTTTAGAGGAATCAGAGAGCCTCAGTGCCAGCCATGCTCTGACCCAGATCCAGAGCCGTGAAGCACTGCATCTTCTCAGACACCACTGATGTGCCCACGGGGCTATGCTTGGCTCACGCCACACATCTTTCCCACGTGAGTCTGTGTCAGATGACCCAGCATGCACTCCCATTTTGCAAGGATGGTTTTCATATCAGTTTACTTGGAAAAATCTTTTGGAATGTAAATTGACAAAAATAAAAAGCAGGGCATGAAGGTGTACACCTGCAATCCTAGCACTTGAGCAGAGGTGAAGGGGGTCAGGAGTTCAAGGTTGTGTTCAGCTACAAGGGTTGTTTGTTTGTTTGTGTCTGGGGGACAGTCTATGTAGCCCTGACTGTCCCGGAACTTGGATACATAGACCAGACTGGCCTCGAACTCACAGAGAACCACCTGCCTTTGCCTCCTGTGTGTTGGGATTAAAGGTGTGCACCATCCAGCCTGACCACCTGGGCTACATGTGATCCCTGACTCAAAACAACAGCAACAAAATCAAAGTGACATAATAAGGAATAAATTGGAAAGACTTCATTTCTGTCCCCTTGTCTTTCCTTATTCTTTCTCAGTAAGTAAGTGTGTGTTATGGGTTAGACATGTGCCCGTGTGTGTGCCTATCTGTGCACACAGAGGTGGAGGAGGAGGCTGGTTAGCCTTCTCTGTCATTCTCCCTCAGCTCCTTCTAGCTCTGCCCTTGCAGTGCTAAGGTTACAGGTACATGTTCAGCCACATCAGGCTTTTTACATGGGTGTTGGGGATTTGAACCCAGGTACTCATGCTTGCACAACAAGCATTCTTACCCACTGAGCCATCTCTCCAGGCCCTCCACAGAAGACTGTATAAAATGATTTATCTTTGTTTTATTTTTGTGTATGAGTGTTTTGCCTTCAAGTATATCTGTGTACATGTTCGTGTAGTGTCTACAGAGGCCAGAAGAGACAATCAGATCCCTAAATGGAAGTTACAGACAGTTGTGAACAACCATGTGGGTGCTGAACCACCAGTGCGTGTAACCACCTGACTGTCTCTCCAGTCCCCAACAGGAGACTTTTTTTTTTTAAATTGGTGTGTGCAACCTTGAAATTTTCTTATCTCACGAATGTTTTATGTTACAATGTTCATCTATTTTAAAAATTCTTAATTTTTTCCTTTTAGGCTCCTCCCTATTGACTGTTCTCAGTGCCTGACTCATTCTTATGAATAGGGCAGAGAGAAAGGGGAGAGAGATTCAGGTTGAGGACCAATAGGGCAGTGAGATTCTCAATAGCTGGAGGCCTGAGGCGTGGGTCTTATTAATCATTCTTTTGGTTTGGGGATGGAGTTCGGAGGACCTTAGGAGAAGGTGAGGGTTTTAGTTTAATTTTAAAATGTTTATTGACTCTCTCAAGGGGACTGCTCTTTTGTTAGTTTTAGGAGCAAGAATGAAATTCCCAATAGGTCCAAGGCAGAAGCCCTGGGCTGCCCTGATGTGGATGGACAGGAGTGGACAGAGGTTCGGTTTGTGCCAAAGGGCCAGAGCTGGGGCCTGCGATTTCTCTGCCCCCTGCACAGGAGCATGTCATTTTAGGTTCAAACCCAGAAGGGAAGGTGACCTCGGGTACTCAAGGTGACTCAGCTGCCTAGCATCTGGTGCCCATCCCTAGGGAGATGGGAACTGTCACACCTATTTGGACTCTGGATGTGGTTAGTGTGTGGGAGAGGGGGTCCACGGTGATGAGATAAAGAGAGGAAGTGTGGTGGTCAATGTTTCGCTGAGGCCTGAATCAAGTCTCTTTAGGGTTTGGTAAAGGACCCCTTTGGGAGCCGGTACACCCAGGATTGTGGGGGGAGTCTTACAGAAGGAGACATGACTTCCTCCTTGGTTGCAGCAAGGGTCATGGTGGGATATTCATTCCTTACATTTCTGGAACAGGTCAGGGCTCCTCAAAAGAGGAGTCGATGAGAAACTATCCTCCTTAATCAATCATCAGAATATTTTCTTTTTTGTCCTGAATACATCAAGATGTTTCCTGAACAATAATGTCACAGATCTACAAAGGCATCAGGACTCTGTAGGGTTGGAATCAACTCTGACCAAGTAACTCTCCGCCCCACTAAGCCTTAGGACCTAAGGCTTGTTGAAACCCTTGCTCCTGTGTTGAAACTCCAGGCCTTTCCCCTCACTGCCATTTCAAACTCAGTCTCCCACTATCACCCAGGGCCTGACAGCCTGGGCAGGTCAGATTCTGAGGATAAAGCAGCCTGGTCTGGATAAACAACTCCAGGAGGAGAAACTGCAGGTTTGCACGTAGCCCAGAGGTTGCATTTAACTTCCCAGTTCCCAAACCTCCTACACAAACCCAGAGTTTCTCCTTCCCCTTTGGCAGACACCTTTCCCCTTTCCTGCTGGGTCTATTCCCGCCTCTTTCCTCCCACCCCCCAACCCCCAGGTCAGACAGGCCTCTTTTTTGCCTCCTGTCTCTAAGCTGCCTTGGAAATCTAGCCTTGGCCTGCAGGTTCCTGTTCTCAGTGCCTTCCCGCCTTCCCGCCTAGTCCTCCCACCTGAGACACAGGGCAGTGCTTCTTTCACTTTCTTCTTCCCACTGAGACCCGGACAGAGCAGTGGCCTGCTAGGAGAAAGGTCAAAGGTTATCATGGAAAAAAAAAAAAGAAAACAGCTGAACCCAGATGGTTGCACCACAAGCCTGAGGCCAAACAGATACACTAAAGGCAGTTCTGCCTTTCATGGTGTCCCAGGGTAATGGGGGCCAGGGGCCATAAAAATGTGCTTCAGGCTCTCTGGTTCTCAGAACTGAATCATGTTAGTGGAACAGAAGCCAGATGCTCCCTGAGGCAAAACCACTTCAGCTGATACTAGAGGAAGGCTCTGGTCTTAGCACAGGAATGCGTTGGCCACCCAGCTGCAGCCCACCCAGTTAGAGTCGAGGCCCTGAGGTGGGGAGAGCTACTCTTCTAAACCCTTGGGCAACACAAATGCAGACACATTGACTTCATCCCTGACCTTTTGTTGTTATTCGGTTTTTCAAGACAGTTTTTCTCTGTGGAACTCACTCTGTAGACCAGGCTACCTTTGAACTCAGATACCTGCCTGCCTCTGCCTCCCGGTGCGGGGACTAAAGGCACGTATCTCTCCCCGCTTCACCCCTGGCCTTTCCCTTTTGCTCCCTAGCCTCCATTCCTTCTCTCTTGTTTTGTAGTCCCTGCAACTGTCTCCCTTCTCTCCCTTCCCACGCCACCCAGGACTGGTTGTGTAACACTGTTAGGTCTCCTGAGAAACAATGATTAGACCCGAAAGTAGAGGGGTGGGGAAACCGCGGGCCTGGAAAGCATGGGGGGGCATCAGTTGTTCTCTGGTGAATTCATCATCCTAGCCAAGATACCTGTAAGAACTGTCAAGTAAATACTGCACAACTTTTGTTTAGGACAAGAAACTCCTATCTTTTTATCTCCCCACCAAGTAAGACTTTCTTTTCTTCTTCTTCTTTTTTTCCGAGACAGGATTTCTCTGTGAAACAGCCCTAGCTGTTTTGGAACTCGCTTTGTAGACCAGGCTGGCCTCAAACTCACAGAGATTTGCCTGCGTCTGCCTCCCGAGTGCCGGGTTTAAAGGCATGCACCACCAGTGACCAGCCCAAACAAGACTTTTAATCAAAAATTTTTAATAACTTTTCCACCCAGCAAAATATTTGTTTACACAAAGGCCCTGCTGTATTCTGGGAGCTCTATGGCCAGGAACAGTGACCCCTAACCCCTTGGAGCAACGACCCCTCCCCTTCCTCCTTCAGTTCCTGTGCACTAATTCTAGCCAATTGAATATGACTGCAAGGACCCTAAGAATGGGGAAAAAAACGATCACCCCTTGAGTGAGAATAAAAACCAACCACACTTCCTGTCTGGGTGGGTTCGTTCTCATGGTAGCAAAGTTTGCCCTGTCTGGGGACTACAGCTAGAACTGTGGTCTCTTTCTTTGCAACCACAACTTATCTCTAAGGCTTTTAAAGCCCCTTCCCCAAGAAACAGGAAATCCTCCTTGGTTGTGGATGCTGACTCACAAAAGAGCCTTGTGATAAAGTGAGTGCTTTGGAGAGGAAGTGAGAAGACTTCGGAGTCAAAAAAGGATGTTTTGGGTGTTCAAATGAGCATTCATTTTAAAGCCATACAGGGCTGGCCCTCCTCCCCGGCTGAGGGATGGAAATACCTCTGGGGTTTTCTATTTAAAATTTCTCCTTTATTTTGACATTCACTTGGTTGTGTTCCAAGTTATCAATGATGCATGACAGGAAATCTGCAGCTGTAGTGGAGTGATGTGGAGAAGGATGGTGGAGAGGACCAGCTATTCCCTGGTTCCTCCTCCTCCTCTTCCAGTTCAGGGTTCCGTTGAAGAGTATACAGAGTGTGTCTCATGGGCAGACTCCGCAGCTAAAACGACCACACGGCTGAGCTCGGTGAGCTTTCCCTTGCCCAGGATGGAGACCACGATGCTTCAGTGAGGAGAGGTGGGCAGGTGGGCAGGTGACCCGCAGCCTACGGTGGAGCCTGTGCCTTGAATGATGTGGGCTGAAGGGAAGGGTGTGTTCCTCCCCTGCTTTGACACGTGGGATCCAGATTTGGACTTGTGGGTTAAGCTGAGAGAGCTGCAGGAGACACAAAGGCAAAGGGGGCTTTGTACCCAGAGACCCCGAGTACAGAAGTGGATTACAGTCGGCTGGGGTGTCCTGCTTTACCCACAGGCGTTGGTATGATGGTGGCACTGTGATTTGGGTGGAGGAAATTACAGCTGTGGAGCCACAGGAGAGCAAGGCACTGGGCTGGTGGTAAGGAAGTGGGGAGAGCTGGTAGGCCCAGCAGCAAGTCAAGGGATTGCACATGACCCAGGATGGGCAGATGGTGGTATCGGGTGCACTGGGGCTGTGAAGCGGTCCCTTTGCACCAGGAGACACATCTCATCAGTCCTGCTGCTGTGACTTCCTGGAGCGGTGCTTGGAGTTTGAGGTTGCTCCGTAGAGGGTTGGACAAACATTTTGTTGTTTTTGAGACAGGGTCCCAGGGAGCCCAGGTTGACCTTGAACTTGCAATATAGCCCAGGATGACTTTGAACAACTACCATCTTTTTTCCTCTACCTCCCGAGTGAAGGAATCAGAGGTGGGCCCCACCATGCTGGGTTTCTGTGGCGCTGGAGATTGGAACGGGGGCTTCGTGCAGACCTGACAAGAATGCAACCAACTGAGCTACAGCCCTAGCCTGACTTGTTTGCTTTTCACCAACAACTGAAATAATTTCCCCTCCTAATCCCGTGGCCTTTCTCCCACCCCTTTTGTGGTTTCCAGCCCACATCAAATACTCCTGTACCCAGGATCCATCCAACCCTGGCCAGGATAAGGGCGAGAGGAAAGAGCTGACTAGCAGATCTTTCTACAATATCTTGGATTTGTGGGACAAAAGGGACATTTAGAGTCCATTTAGGAAGCTTTGCTTCACTGGAGACAAATGGAAGTCTCAGTGAAGTTACCTGACTGGTCCCAGGTCTAACAAGTGAACAAAATATGGTCAGAGATTGTCTTCTGCTTCTTGGCTAAATGTTTGTTATTTACAGTTGGAGATGTGAGGTACAGCCTACTCTGTCAAACCAACCAACCAACCAAGGGTTCAGGAGAAAGACCAGTCCTTCTGCTGGCCCACCCTCAACAGCATTCTGTGACTCAGGAATGTGTAGGCATTAACTATACACCCTTAGAAGTGGGGACAGTGACCCTTGAGCCACAGAGGTAACTGGAGAATTTATCAGGCATACTTACTGAAACAAAGCAAAACAAAAACACCTAAGCAAAACAAAACAAATAAACAAACAACACAAACCCATAAGGCCGCTGCTAGTTGACAAGTGGGAGGTTTGGGGACTTGGGGACTAGAGTCAGACAGAAAAATAGCTCATCATCATGAGACTGGGGAGTTAGGGGACCTAAGGAGGGCAAACAAGCATGAAGTGTAATTACTAAGACACAGCCAAACTTCAGGAGACCCCGGCCCCAGAACTCAGGGGAAAAGGCTACATCCGCTGATGGGATAAAATGGTCCTGTTCTTAATGTCACATCACAGATGGATGCTCCAGGGGTGCACCCGCCTCTAGAGTTTGTGCAGGTGCATGGGAACTTAACTGCTGCAGCATTGACTCAGATCCCTCCTTCTGGTTGCCATGGAGATTGATCACTTTAATTGCCTTTTGGTCCAGCTCTTGTTGGGACCCTGGGCCCTTCTGCTCTGCAGCTGGTGATAAGTAGTACACGAGAGGGTACCCCTCCCCTCAGGAATGGGCATGCACACACCCTCACAGGGCTGAATCTACATCTGTGGCTAAGCGTGGAGGAACAGGGTAATCAGTGAGATCTGCTCACTAGGTTTATCGTACTGCAGTGATTGAAATCTGGGGAAGGGTCTCTAGCAGGGGGCATAAGAAAGGACTTGACGGGGAGAGACAAGGTTGTATAGATTCTCCTTGCTGTGATCCCCATAAACAGCTGTGTGCCGTGGCACTTAGCATCAATTTGATGTGTTTCATGAGGAGGGGCGAGATAGCAGATGTGTTCTCAGAACTCATATACCTATCAGAGCAGGCAAACAAAGTTAAAAAATAAAATAGAGTATAAATCACCTCATAGGCAAATTCCAGCCAGCAAAACTGGGGGCTCCTTTTAACACTTTTTCCTCTTTCTCCTCTCAAATTCTGGAATGTCTAGAATTCACCTTTCCCTTTGTGTCCATTTCTTCTTTGTATCCACGCCCACTTCGTTTCCCATGGTCTCTGGAAGCCTCCAGAGCCTTTGCTTAGGCTTTCCTTGGTGTTCCTTCGTTCAGCCCAGCGAAGCAAAGGGTTTGAGCTTACTGGGAGGTGCAGTAGAGTTTGATTGTTAGGGGGAAGAGTCAGAGAGGAACTGGTGACATTGCAGGCTTATCAGGTTGCCACTTCTGGGCCATAGATCCTGCCCCGGTCCTTGATGCATTTACTAGTTCACATCCTAGTGAAGAACCTTCTGCCATGGAAGCCAGAGAAACTGAGACGGTTCCTGGGGGGGGGACTATTGGAGGGTCCCCTCCACTCCATTGCTCCTGCTGGGACAGTGTTGGGTGTGTGCAGATTGGGGTGAAAGGTTTATACATCTGTACTAATAGCCCTTGGATTAGTGAAGGCCTCATGCCCAGAACTTGGCCAGGTCACCGGGTAACTCTGAGGTGCTGCCAATTTGAGGGATGGGGTCCCCCCCTCTTTGTAATGTGTAGGGGCAAAGGAGAGCCTCTCGCCTCCACCCCCATTGGGCACCATGTCAGCTGTCCGTATGTAAAAGGGGGTGCGGTATGGGGAGCAAGTGGTGCAGTGGCTGGCCACCCCACATGGCTGACTACAGGGCTCGCTGGTGAGAGGTGCCAGGTTGCCTCTGCCGTCCAAGACTTGGGAGCTGCAGGCATTGCAGGTGGGGGCTCGGGGATGGATGGAAAGGTCGTGTTCTTCCTCTTCCTCCTCCTCCTCCTCGGCATCCTCATCATCTGTACTCTTCTTGCAGCAGTAATACTGGGGAGAAGGAAAAGGGATGCTTGAGAGGCAGCCCAGCTCCTCCTCCTCCCATCACCAGTTAGTGCGCACAGGAACAACCCTTCCCCACCTTCCACTGAACACCTCGTGCCAGCCACTTTGTTAGTGAATGGGGAATATACTCTGACGGCAGAGACCCACATCCCATTTACTCTCAGCTTTACCAAGCCAATACGTCTCTTTCTCCATGTATCCTGGTGGGCAGGGAAGTAGAGAGGGAGGCTCATACACGAATACAAGGACAAGGCTGGAGGCTGCTGCAGTAGCTTTCAGAGTCTCCCAGGATGGTGACTTCCCTAGTAATCCTTATGAGCTGGAGAGGTGAATGTGAGAGCCCTGCATCTTCCCAGGACACCTCAGTGCCTCTGTAGGGTGCAGGGAACCTGTGTGTGTGTGTGAGAGAGAGAGAGAGAGAGAGAGAGGCGCACAGCTCCCTTCTGAACACGCTCAATTTTCAGCCTCCTTGACTTATGCTTCTCATGTTTTATGGCTTTGGGTTTTGCTGCCTCCAAAGTGGACATCCACTTTTTGTCCCCATCATGGAGAAGTGGCTTGCTGGAGGCCTCCCAGCTTCTGCCTATAGCCCATAGGACTAACCTGGAGCCTACAGTAGCACAAGACAGCAATGATACAGAGGAGGATCACTGTAGCTAGGATTCCGCCAGTGATCACAACTGTTCCCGCTGTCATCCGCCCGGTGCCCCATCAAACTCTGCAAAGACGCATGCTGGTAAGTGAGGAATAGTCGATCCACATTTTCTGCACAGTAGTAGGTAGGAGGACAGGAGCTGAGTGGACCCAGGCCCACATGGGCTTCCTGAAGGCAGAGGACTCACTATGCTTAAACCAGAGTGGGGTGGGGGCCGCAGCCGCTGCAGGAAAAGACAGGCAGAGTTCAAACTGCTCCACTTCTGTAGTCTTTTGGCCTTTCTCCTTTTCTGCCCTTTCTATTATTATTACCACCATCATCATTATTATTATATGCATGTCTGTGTGTGTGCTGGTCTACGTGTGTGTGTGTGTGTGTGCTCCTGTAGAGGCCAGAGGACAACCTTGAGTATTCTTCCTCAGAGTCTCTCACTGATCTGGAACTTGCCCAGACTAGGCTAGATGGACACGGAGCCCCAGGAATTTGCCTGTTTCTGACTCTCTGATCCTTGGATTACAAATGCCCACCATCACACCTGACTCTTAAAATGTGGTTTCTAGTGATCAAACTCAGGTCCTCTTTGGAGACTGAACTCAGGTCTTCGTGCTTGCAATACAAGGCCTATGCTGATTGAGTGATCCCTCCTTCTCCTATGGCTCCAAGAGGAATACTGGAAGGACTTTGTCTGTGAAGCATTTTGCTAAGCATTCCTCCCCTTCTCCCCCAATCTGGCTCAGGAATCCTCACATTAACCCTTGAGACGGCTGTTCATTATCCATGTTCCACATAGGAGGCACCACACTGAAGCTTTGACAAATTTGCCTGGAATTCCACTTAGCCTGGCTCCCCGTAAAAGTCAGCCTCTTTAACACTTCTCTCTTGGGCACAAGTATCAATGGTTTCTGAACATTTGGAGACATGAGCCCAGAGTGAGCTAGCAGGCAGCTTCCTGACTCATGGTCAGACTAGGGAAACTGATCCTGGTCCTTGGGGCCAAGTGAGGTCATCCAGGCCTTTGATGGTGATTTCTGAGCCTCCTGGGCATATGGGGGCCCCCCACCCCTGCAGGTCAGTGAGGGCTGGATAGCTGGAGGATGGAGGGAAGACTTCAACGACTTACACTCAGTGAAGGGAACGATGACCTGTAAGACAACAAAAGGTACAGAGATAGTGGGAAGAGAATGTTACTGCCCGAAAAAGGTCCCTGGGGTCAGTGCATTCCCTAATCTCCACTCATTCTCATCTCAACACTGCTCTTGGAAGCCCCACTGTTACCGCAAACTCAATATACACAGGATAAAGGCATTATTTTGCTTTCCAGATAGATGTCCACCTCTGAGCTCTCCCTGTCTCTTATGATTCCACCACATCTGGGCCTCAGCAGCCCCCTGCTTACCAAGTCGTGCATCCCATGTGGTCACCTGGATGAAGGGGTCTGCCGGGTCTGTGGAACAGCAATGTGGGTGTATGCTGGCTACAAGGCATGTCCGGCCCACCAAGCGCCCAAGGAGCGCCCCAAGTCTGCCTTTTAAAAAGCTCTCGGGTGGTTGATTTGCACTTTAGTTTGATCAGGGTACAGGATGTGCCCAGCTGTTCTAACTGAAATATCTCAAATTCTTTTGATCTTCTTCAATCTTCTGCTCCCCGTGCCAGTTCAGGGTGAACCAGTGTATTGGTGTAACTGACATCCCCGGGTTTGTGTCTGAGCCCCATTCCTTTCACCGCAGTTTGGTCTTTCATCAGCCCCGCCCTTGGGTGCCTGCCTCTGACTCTAGCATCTTTCTAGCCCTGCCTGAAAAATAAATATATATTTTTAAGTTGACTAGCATCCACCAAAATAAGACTTGAAGAATATAGAAAGGTATTGCAATGGGATCACGAGATGAGGCAAAGACTCAGGAACAGGGCAGCCAAGAAAGAATTCCTGGTGCCTTGAAGGATGTGTAAGAGAGATGATCATGTACCACTAAAAGCCAGGACTTCCCACTACCTTCGAAAGAGTGAAAGATAGACTCATATGGACACAGCCTCAAAGGCTTCACCCTCCCCAGCTGTCCTGTATGCTCACCACCATTTAACTTTTCCTTCTCACCTCCCATTGTTCCCCCAGCTGAAGCCCCTGCCCCATGATGCAGCAGTTCTGGTCTTTAGGAAGTTTTGAGTTTAGCGATGGAAAGGGGTTTAGACATCCTATGATACTGACCATAGATCAGGGATGCAGGACATGGAGGAGGGGGTGCTGATTACTGAGGAAGATATCCCCTACAAGAGCTGAGATGAATCCTCCAAGCTGATAGAGTGAAACAGTCCAGGGGCTGAAGAACACGGGGGGTGGGAGGTGGGGCGGGGCTGGTGAGCAAGGCTCTGAGAAATGAGAGGGATCTGGAAAGGCTGGAACACTCTAGGGGTAGGCGTGGAGCAAACAGGCTTTTGGACAGATGAAGAGCTGAGAGTCTGCTTCAATGCTTTTTCCATAGTCTATTCCTCAAGACTTATTTGGGTGGGTGGCAGTCAACTTAAAAATATATATTTAAGCCTGGTGTGGAGCGCATGACTTTAATCCCAGCACTCTCCCAGGCAGAGGCAGGCAGATCTCTGGGAGTTCAAGGCCAGCCTGGTCTACAAAGCAAGTTCCAGAACAGCTAGGGCTGTTACACAGAGAAATTCTGTCTCGAAACAAGCAAGCAAGTAATCAATCAAGCAAACAAACAACAAAAATATGTTTATTTTTATTTTATCTGTATAAGTGTTTTGCCTATGTGTATGTTTGAGTACCATATGTGTATCTGGTGCCTGAGGAAGCCAAAATAGGAGCTGGAGTTACAGATGGCTGTGAGCTGCCATGTAGATGCTGGGAACTGAATCAGGGTCCTCTGCTAAAAATGGCAAGTTCTCTTAATTGCTGAGCCATTTCTCCAGCCCTGCTAATCAATATTTGATGCATAAATATCTTAAGTCTTCTACTAAGCTGTAAATCCTTTGCAACCAAGGATTGCTTTATACTGCTTCCCATAGAGGCCCCTTCCAATATTATACATCACTCTATGCTACACGGCAGGCAGGTGTTATATACTCAATAAGTTGGGTTATAGTTTCTGCATGTCACAGGATGACAGTTATTAATTTAACTGACCACTAGGGGGCAGCAAAGTTGCAATTTTTCATTCCATCCACAAACTTATGCACCCCTGTTGAAGATGGATTTGACTTTGCTCAGATGTATGGCAGGCCATGTTTCTGGGGGTTCCTGAAGCATCTGGTGGGTAGGTGGGGGAGGACATAAATCTCTTGCTGGAGGGGATTTATAAGATGCTGTTACAACATCCAGCGAACCCTCCCCTGCCTCCACACATACCGCTGAGGTTTGCTTGCAAGACAGAAGCCTACCATAAGATCTGCAGGAACAGGGCAGTGACCCACCCCACTGAAAGTCTTGGAGTTTTTCTTTCTTTCTTTGTTTTGGTTTTGTTTTAATAATACATGGTTTCAATTTGTAGCTCAGGTTGGCCCAGAGTTTTCTATGTAGCCCAGCCTGACCTTAAACTTGTATGTAGCTATCCTTCTTCTGAGACTCTCAAGTGCTAGTATGGTGGGTGTGGAGCTACCACACTGACTTTGAAAGCCTTAGCCCACTCCACTAGGATGTTTCAGCAGACAGGGGCTTATGGGAAAGCCTTGTAAGAACAGCGCCTCCCTCCCCGACTTAAACCCTGGTCTCCCCTCTTTCAGTTTTAGGGGGCTATACAGTAGCAGTGTCTTAAGATGGGCTGGAGGAAGAAGCCACCATCTGATGGCTGTGTCCTACCTACACAGCTACCTCATCTTGGACATTGACCTTTCTGCCTTGGAAAATGGACACACACAGAAACCCTTGCCAATGATTGTGAGGAGAAAGTGGGATGTCTCAGACGCATCCTTCATTCAAGTTTGTTGGTTTTGCTTTTTGTTTTTAATTTTAGACACAGGGTCTCATCCTGTCACCCATGCTTTCCCAGAACTCACTGTGTGACCCAGAATGACTTCAAACTCTCAGCAATTCTCCTGTTTCACTCTCCTAAGTACTGGGGTTGCCCGTGCAAACCATCACGCCTGGCTCTTGTGTGTATGTGTATATATTGTTCATTTGAGACAGGGTCTCACCGGTGTAGCTTTGTCTGTCCTGGAACTCATCATGTAACCTAGGCTGGCCTTGAACTCACAGAAATCTGCCTGCCTCTGCCTCCCTAATGTTGGGATTAGGTGTGTGCTACCATGCCTGGCACCCTTTTATATTTTTAAAGACCATACCCAGCATGGTTATGTGAGGGGAAGGGGGGAGGAGGCTCAGGCATTTCCTGGCTGCATATATGTGCCTTTGTAAGCCAGGAAGGCATGCATGGGAGGCTCAGTCCATTTCCCGGAGGATCTGGTACTAACAGTACAATTTGGCCCTTAAATTCCCACACTTAGTGGTTCCCTGTTATTTCAGGCAGGATCATTTCCCTTTTTGCAATTAGATCCAAATGGTAACAGTAAATCCTTATACTTATAAGTAGCATGGTACAGCTTACCAGGCATATTCCCTCTTATTGTCAGCAGACTTAGAGAAGGCCCCCAGTAATTCCCATCCCTGGCACCCACGCCTTGTATGCTGCTCTCACTAACTGTGTGAATGTAGCCCATGACTTGCTTCTAACCAGCAAAAAAGTAGCAAAGGTAATGAGAAGTCACCTCTATGGGCAGGTTCAAGATTCTTTTTTTTTTTTTTTCATGAGGCAACTCTTTCTCTTTGCTGCAGTGAGCTGTTATGTTGGGAGATCCATATGACCAGGCATTGCAGGTGGACTGTGGCCAATAGAAAGCTGGAAACTGAGGCCCTTAGTCCATGGCCCAGAAGTAACAGAACCGTTACAACATCACATTGTGAGATCAGAAGCAAGTCTGTTTCCCACCCACCCAGTCAAGCTTTCAGATGAAACCGCTACCCCAGCCCATGCCTCAAACGCAGCTTCTCAACAATACTGAAGCAATGAACTCAGCTCTCCACCACAGGATTCCTGACTCACAGAGACTCTGGGGTGTTCCCTGGGTGTTGTTTTAAGCTGTTAAGTTTGCTTCACAGCAAAAAAAGCAACCAATACACCTTCTTGGACATTACCAAAAAGTCCTACAACACAGGCAGAGAGGCCCAACTCTCAGAGACCTATATGAAGTCACAAGGTAGCAAGTGTCTGAGCCAGGACTTCAGGGCTAGTGTTGTGGATTTCTATCAAAACTTCTGCCTCTTGAGTAGCTTCGTGAGAAGGAGAACAAAGTTCCTGTGTTCTCATCCAAGTCCTATCAGATTTGGGACAGAGCAACTCAGTGGCGGCCAACCCAAGGGACTGAAGTCAGCAAATATGAAAAGTTATTGTCTACTGAAGAATTCTGAGGGTCTGTGCTCTGAATCCAGCGTTTTATAACACTCCCACTACACCCATCTTCCTGCCTAGAGCGCAGATACTTCTGGGAATAAAAGCCTGCGCCTTATACTCACAGGAAATAGCTGGAGCAGCCGTGGCTCAGTCATGCAGGCTGAACATGAGCAGATAGCAGCTGGGGGTGTAACATGGCCAAGGGCGTCATCAGTCCCTGCTAGAGAAGATGGGGGAGTTAGTGGGAGTTGTATGTGGATTTGAGTGGTCAGATAAGCTAGAAGGTCTTCAAGACTTGGAAGATCATATTCCATTCCATCCCAGACTCATCTTCTTCTTTAATCACTGCCGCATCACTATAACCCTCTGTCCCGTGCAGCAGCATAACACTGGGCAAGAGTGCCTGGGGTGAGAGACTCGGTGGGGATGGGATCCCATCTACATCTTCAAACTCCACTAGGGAACTCAAGTGTGTGCTCTGTGTATGATGCTCAGCCTCAGTTCAAGTGTGCTGGGAGGGGATCCAGTCATTAGTGACATCCACAGAACCACTTTCTGAAAGGACACACTGAGGACCCTTGACTTCTCTTCCCCTGGAAGCTGGAGGTCAAGGATTGGTGCCTAACCAGCAGGACTTGAGAGCAGAGCTTGGGAAAAGCTAAAAGAGGATGTGTGGACCTCTAAAGTGACCCTGTCCACACATCCCCTTCCTCTCTGATCAGGGTAATTTCTGCCCCTGATGCCATGGATACTACCTTTGTTAGGATTTTCTATTTCTGTGAAGAGACACCATGACCACAGCAGCTCTTATAAAGAAAACATTTAATTGGGCGACTCACAGTTTCAGAGGTTCAGCCCATTATCATAATGACAGGGAGCATGGTGGTGTGCAGGCAGACAGGGTGCTGGAGCTGAGAGTACATCTTGCAGGCAACAGGAAGTCAACTGACTGCCACACTGAGGGAAGCTTGAGCAAAAGAGACCTCAAAGCCCACCCCCATAGTGACACACTTCCTCCAACAAGGCCACACCTCCTAATAGTGCCACTCCCTTTGGTGGCCATTTTCTTTCAAACCACCACAGGTAACTGGGCTTTCTTTTCTCAAGTGTTCTCACTCTCTGAATGGTAAGTCAGGTATAAAAGGTAATGCCAACTGCAAAGGTAATAGGAGATCATTTCTAAGGACAGGGTCAAGATTGGACTTGTTTCACTAGCTAAGCCCTCCTGGCTGGCTTTTTGCACTAAGCTGCTATGTTGGGAGCTTCATCTGGCCAGGCTTTGTCCAGGCTAAGCTGGGAACTGAATTTTGAGTGAGATTTCAAAGCATATTCATGGAAATCAGAAGACCACAGAGTGTTGGGGATAGGGCCCCCATTCCCACCATGTGACAAATCTACCGTGGAAACAGAAGGAGTCACTTTCAACATCCAGACCCACACTCCACACAAATAAGATGGACCAGTAATTTGGTGAAGAACCAAGAGGAAGCTCTCTGGCAGAGCAATTGCCGAGCTATGAGTGCCTCCTTCCTGCCCCTATGGGATAGAAGCTGTGGCTGACCCAATGTTCTGTCCTGTAGTGCCATTAATGAGACAGTCCCAACAAAAGAGGCCAGATGTGGCTCCCAGATACCTAAGGGCTAAGTAAGGAGTTGCCAGGGGCCCCTGGAATGGAGCTGGTGAGCTTGCGGGGGCTAAGGGAGACTCACGACTGCTCTCAAATGCACAGAGGCAAGAGCCAGGTTCAAGCACCTCTCAGTTCTCTAGCCAATCAAAGTGCGCACTACCCTGGCGAGGTAGTGAAAATGAAAGCCATGAACCCACAGGAACACACACACATCTACGATAAAATAAAGGTAATTGATTTGTTAAACAAGTGTACTACATGGGTTTTGCTTTAAAAAATGTTTTTGAGAATCCTTTTTAAAGTATAGTCAGTGGGGAAATCTCTCCACTTCCCCTCTAAACAAAACTAACAGTCTGGTCAAATCATACCTTGGGCCAATCTGACTGCTGTTTACCTTATTCTCACAAGAGAGTTGCTTGTGTTTTTACAGACTTCAGAGTGCCAGTCATGAGCCATCAGCACCCCTCCAGTCTGATGGTATTGCTTTACCTCTGGTTTGTATCTGCTCAGGCTAAAGTGGCTGCAGAGGTCCCAGCCGACTGTACCACCCCACCCTCTTTCTGTATTTACCTGCTCCCATGATTTTCAGTTTAGATAAACGATTCATGGAAATGTAAAGACTCTATGAGAGTTGTCCCCGATATCTTATTTAATAGCAAGGAGTACTTTCTTGAAACAGATTGATAGTAACAACCAACTGAGCCACATGTTAAGAAACAGAGACCCTGAACCCACATCCATAGTGGTTGGGCTGGTGTGGGAGTCGGCACTGTACCAGGTTTGTATCTGACCATCTGGCTCTTTTGGGAAGTGACATAGGCACTTTGGCAGGCAGCAGGTGGCATGGGAAGTGTGTAGGAGGGGTGACCTTGCAGAGTTGGTGGCATCATCTGGTACCCATGTCAAGACCGGTTCTGGGTTCTGTGTCTTTGGGGCCGAGTCCACTAGTAGTCTGGATGTGGATAGTCAGAAGAGCCAATGGCCCAGCAGCATAGAGCCGGTGAAGAAGTCAGGACGTGGGTGTTAGAGGATCACATTCTTCTAGCACAGACAGGGAGGGACACTAAAAGCCACTTTCCATTAGTCCAGAGATCCCTGCTCTCTCAGAGGGGATCCCTTACCAACAGTGACCCCAAATTCCTGTTAGCAGGGTTACCTCACTCACTTCCTGGGTGACTTAGGAAGAGAACTACAGGATGCAGCTGGCACCCAGGCATGTAATTAATGGCTGCTGCCCCTGCTCCACCCCCTTAGGAACACAAATTAGTTGAGTGGGGCCTAAGCACCTGATGTCAATTTCTTCCGATGCAATTAAGCCTTCTCCAGTCATTTATTAACTGGTGAAATTGACATGGCAGGTTAGCAGCTCGAGGAGAGGAGCTGCGGTCTCCTTGTAACCTGTCTGGGATTGCAAGCTCAGGCAAGGCTGGTGTGGGAGGCTGAGGGAAGGGGCGGGGCTGTGAGAGGATGATGAAGCACAAGGGCCTGTTGCTTTAATTATTCTGATGCCCATTGCCAGGTCCTGACTGTCGGATGAGGCTCTCAAGAGGCCCTTTTGTCCCAGGTGAGTAGCTCCAGGCTCCCAGAGATGTGTGCACCTGCAAGTCATCAGGAAAAGTCAAAGGCACGTCCATAATAAGGGGCCTCCATCGCATCACCTGGACTTCGGTGTCCCCTAAATAAGACTGTGCAGGTCCTTGTGGCTGAGAGACTCAGGCACAGCCTTAACACAACAAGACAAAGAGTAAGGGGCAGAGCTCATGTCGGTTCTAAATACAGTCAAGCTGACAGTGAAAATTGACTATTATAACTCCACCTCTTGTCACCCAAACGCCTAGTTTTAAATCATAATATCCCATCCTGGGCCCCTGAAATCTCATTGTCATCTCATAATGCAAATGTATTTCGTCCACCTTTGAATGTTCTCAAAGGCTTTTTAACAGTTCTGACACTATTTAAAAATCCAAAGTCACTTCTAAGACTCAAGGTTCTCTGTCTTGTTTCTGTTTTTGCTTGTGTGTCTGTGTATGCACGTGGGCATGTGTGCTTGCATGCGCATGTGTGTGTATGGAGCTGTGTATGTAGGTATGTGTGTGGAGACCAGAGGCTGATACCAGGAGTTTTCCTCAGTTACTCTTCATCTTATCTTTGAACTAGGGTCTCTAACTTAACCCAGAATTTGCCATTTTGACTAGTCTAGCTAGTCACCTTGCTCCAGAGGGCCCCTCCTTCACTTCCTAAGTGCTGGGATTATAGGCAGGCCCTTATGCCTGCCCGACATTTATATTGGTGCCATAGAGATCCGAACTAAGATCCTCATGTCCTCATGAGAACACATTATCTGAGCCGTCTCCCTTATCTCAAGGCAATCTCTTAAGTACGAGCCCCATGAAGTAAAAAATGTGTTCTATGTTTCCAGCCATACAATGGTGCAGAGGAAACATTCCCATTCTAATCTTTTCTTTTAAATTTTTAATTTTTATTTACTTTTTGGTATATGTGTATGTGTTGTGTATGATTTTCATGTTGTGTGGGGGCATATGTGCAGTTCTCTCTGTGTGTGTGTGTGTGTGTGTGTGTGTGCATGTGTGCTATATGTGTGTGTGCATGCATGTGCCCATATGGATGTGCACCCATATGTGTGTGCATGCACTCATTTTATTTAAACAGAAAAGGGGAAATGGTGTGGGAGGTTCTTCTGTCTATGTGTTGCTTTTATTGGTTAATGAATAAAGAAACTGCTTTGGCCTATAGCAAGGCAGAACTTAGCTAGGCAGGGAAAACTAAACTTAATGCTGGGAGAAAGAGGACAGAGTCAGAGAGACACCATGTAGCCCTGCCAGAGACAGACACTGGAACTTTACCCGGTAAGCCACAGTCTCATGGTGATACATAGATTAATGGAGTTGGGTTAATTTAAGATATGAGTTAGTCAGAAATATGCTTAGGCTATTGGTCAAACAGTATTACATATGATATGGTTTCTGTGTGATTATTCCAGGGCTGAGCAGTTGGGAACAAACTAGCAGCCTCCTATAACAAATTAACACTCCAATATGTACTAGCTAAATCCACATAAAACCTAAGAGGGCTTGGAAAGGAATTATAGACACTAAAAAACAAAGTTAAGTTGCATTTATCCCTCTACCCCCGAATTGGCTTTGCTTGCTGGAAACATGCTGCAACTCCTTTAAGAGAGGTCTTCCTGATTTGATGGTAGCAGACTGGGCCGTGCTGCCAGCACGAACTCTTGATTCTTTTGGGAGGTCTGGCTATGGAACATTTAAATGGGTTCTGTGAGCAGAGTGCTACAACTTGCTTAATGGCAACATAGACCCACTGTGTGCCTAAAAATGGGACAATGTATATGACTCTCAGAAGCAGCAAGTAGCACTACCATGCTGGTCTGGGTGGAGCAAGCAGGCAGGGCCTTGTTTGCCCTAGTAATGACACTGCTTAGGTTTAAACCTAAAGAAGTGCTTAGCATTTTGAGAAGCCATCCTGGTCAGAAAAGATTACAGATACACAATAAAGACAGATCCAGATAAAAAAGACCTCTAAATGGGTCACAGTGTTGAATAAATGTACATAGGCTTGGGAGAGAAAAAGAGTATAGTTATAAAAAGAAAAAAGAAAACAAAGTCTTTAAAGAGACAGAGTAAACTTGTAGAAAAAGTAATAGGAATAAAGAAAAATAAGTCACATAAAGATGGAATATACACAGAGAGTCTGGATTATGTATATTATTGTGTTTTCTTTAAATTTTTTGACTGTGAAGAAGCTAAGTACAGAGAGACATTTCATTGTACAGGCTGCTAAGCTAAACCAACATAAATATCTTAAAAGTGTTTTGATTTCAAAATATGGGTCTAAGGATGTGTTACTTTGGAAAAGAGATTCTTCTTTTGTTTCCACAGAGGATAAGAACCTGTGGAATCCAGACTAATGTGGTTTGATGGACCAAGACCACCCAAAAGGTCTCTGTGAACACCCCCAAAATTACTTTGCCCAACAAAAAGCAGGAAGCAGTTTGGAGAAAACTATGCCCATATTCCCAAATATTGTCTATAAATGATTGTTTACATTTAAAGGCGGATATACTATAGAGATTTGCATTGATATGGATCTTGGTTTATTGATACAAATTTAAGGTCAATTTTGTTATACTGGGTATATGTATATCTATGCTCTTGATTAAGGTATTGTGTTTGTGTAGCTCATTTAAAAATGTAATGTATAATTAAGAAATACAGGTTAATAGATAATCATCTATAATAGTCAAGCTTGTAGTCATGTTAGTTAGATTTTCTAGATATATAGAGCTATATTTCAGATGGATAGGCATTCTTCAAACCTTTCAAAGACTACAGAATATGGCATTTAAAATGTTTAATAACTTAGGACTTTTCATGACATGAGACACATCTGCTCCTGGCAGCACCAATTACTTCAAGAGGAAGATGGGCATCGAAGGGGCTCCTTATGGAGTTGGTTAGCCATTTGGCAAGAAACTACTCTTGCCTGGATTGCTTGATGTTATCATGTATGAACTGGACATGCAGGACCCACAGAGAAATGACTGCTGAACTTGCCTAATGGTGAGACGATCCTTTGGGGTTCCTGCTTCATGAAAGAGTCTGCCAGACATTCTGCAGGACACAAAAGAAAGTAACTGACAAACTACCAATATAGGTAGAGCTGTCTTTGATATTTCCTGCTTCATGGGAAAGTCTGCCAGATACTATGGGCCTGTGGGCTGAAGATTGGATACCCCAATGATACAGAAGAACTTTGGGTGACTGTCCAGGCAGTGAGATGTCTCTGTCAACTCTAGAGTTTTAGAAGTTACTTACAATACACTTTCCGTTTACTTAGGTAATATTATATCCTTCTGGAGTCTTTGGTGGAGTTGAGGAGTAGATAGTTATAATTATAGTTTTCCTTAGTTATGATAAAAGATAAAGTAGACATGAATATTGTAAATGTAATTCTTGCTTGATAATTGTTTTGTTATATGTAATTTTACTATGTTAAAGTTAAAACCTTTTTATTTGAACGGAAAGGGGAGGTGATATGGGATTCCCCTCTGTATGCTGAATATCATTGGTTAATAAAAAAAACTGTCTTAGGCCTGCGCAGGGCAGAATACTAAACAGGCTAGGCGAGGAAAACTAAACAGAATGCTGGGAGAAGGAGGGCAGAGTCAGAGAGATGCCATGTAGCCCTGCTGGAGACAGATGTTGGAACTTTACCCAGTAAGCCATAGTCTTGTGGCGATACACAGATTAATGGAGATGGGTTAATTTAAGATATGAGTTACTAGAAATACGCTTAAGCTATTGGCCAAACAGTATTGCAATTAATATGGTTTCTGTGTGATTATTACAGGGCTGAGCAGCTGGAAGCAAACTAGCAGCCTCCTACAATATGTGTGTGTCTGTGCGTGTGTGTGCATCTCTGTGTGTGTGCCTGTATGTGTGTGGAAGCCTGAGGTGAACACTGGGAGTCTTCTTTCATTGCTGTGAACTTTATATATTGAAGGTTCTCCCCAAACCCTGAACTTTCCACTTTAGTTGCTCTGGCAAGTCAACTTGCTTGAGGGATTCCTCTTGTGGCTGAAGGTGGGCCCCCATACCCTCCCAGCTGGGCCCCCATACCCTCCCAGCCGGGCCCCCATACCCTCCCAGCTGGGCCCCCTTACCTTCCCAGCTGGTCTCTATACTCTCCTAGCTGGGCCTCACACTCCCAAGTGTTTTAGCCACCAAGCCATCTCCTCGGCCCCAGCTGTAGCCTGTCTAATGGTAACAGTTGCTTTCATACCTGCCTCGTCTGCAACTTTAAACTTGCCCCCACTTCCTTCCTTAACACACAACATACTTCTCATGTCTTTTTGCTTTATTGTTTTTCCTTCTCACTATAGGTTCTGGATGAGAACAGTAGGCAGTGACTAGTCCATGGTCTGAATACTCTCCTGGCTGGAAATTAGCCCATTATATTTGAGTCCAGCCTCATTCAAGTTCTCAGGAAATGGGCAGAAGGCGGCCTATGGAGGCCGGAAGTAGGCACTGAACCTCCTGCAACTGAAGTTACAGATGGTTGTAAGCCACCGTGTGGGTCCTGGGTGGAATGCAGGTCCTCTGGAAGAGCAGCCAGTGCTTGTAGCCATTGAGTCGTCTCTCTAGCCCTCACATACTTGAAAAAATTATTTTATCAATGAGACTAAGAAACTCCTCTGCAGAAGAGGGAACCTCAATTTCCCCAATAACAATGATGTTATCTGCATTCAGCGTGGGTCTTTCTTCCTCCCTTAGTCCTCTCTGGAAACACCTTCACAGACACACACAAAATTATGCTTTATTAATGACTTGGTGTTTATGAACCCAATAAAGCTGACAACCAAAATTAGCTATCACAGGACTTGAACACCTCACTTTTAGCAATGGACAGATCACTGAGGCAGACAATCAACAAAGACACAACAGAGACGAATTGTACCTGAAGTCAAATGTACCTAACAGATATCCATAGAACATTCCATCCAACTACTACCAAATACACATACTTTTTTGTCATCAGAACATGGAACATTCTCTATGATAGATGGTATGACAAGCCACAAAGCAAGTCTCACCAAAATTTAAAAGTTAAAATCCTATTCAAAGCTTTTTCATGTCAACATACAATGAAACTAGAAACCAGTAATGAGAAAACCATTGACAATGATACCAAAACATGGGGGAAAATTTACTTTTGAAAAAGAAAATGGATCAAGGAAGAAATCAAGGAACAAAATTTAAAAATTTCTTGAGACAAGTAAAAATGGCAACATCCTATTGAACTGGATCAAATATAGCATAAGCACTTTGAGGAGGAAAGTCTATAGCAATCAGTGGCCCCATCAAGAAGGTGAGGAGGTTTTGAGGGCTGGAGAGATAAGACAGTAGTTAAGATCATCTACGCCTGGATTCTGGTCCCAGTCACCCATGTAGGGGCTGACAGTCACCCATGATTCATGTCTAGAGGATCCGACGCCATTTCGTAGCCTCCTGGCCGCTGCACACATACAGTGCAGAGGCATAAATGCTGGTGAGACACTCACACACACAAACTTTAAAAAGACAGAAAGATATTAGATAAACTATTGTTGCCCCTCAAGGAACTTGAAAAGCAAGAACAAATTAAACTGAAAATTCGTAGAAGTAAAGAAATAGTGAAGACCAGAGCAGATATAGATAAAATGGTGATAAACACAACAGCAAAGATGAATGAAAGAAAGAGCTAGTTCTCTGAAAGGACAGAAAGTAGACAAACCCTTAGTTCTGCTTTTTGCTTGACGGGTTCAGCTCATCTTCTGAACTGTGCAGATTTGGGGGAACAAGCATATCAGCAGGAGCCCTACTGTTTGGTTGGTGCAAGTTTGACAGGTCTAAGGAAGCAAGCTGAATCTACGCAGTGGCAGCTACTTAAATGCCTTAGCAGCTAGCCAGTGCTCAAGGCTGCTAGGCACTGGGCATTCTCTTACCATTACAAGTTTGGATGGTGCTCTCTTCAGATGTGAATAGTACGGCTTTACTTGTGTGATGAAATGACAGAGTCAAGCTCAAACCTGAGTTTCATTTGTGGTACATGGACCATACTGACAGCAAGAAAGAACTTAATAAACACAGGAATTGGTAGCCAGAGGTGACCATGAAAGCAGTGGCCCTATGACAATTTTTTTCATATCTGTGAATTTTGTAATGGTGATTTAGGCAAGTCCTGTCTAGATCTGCACGAATGTGTGATTAGCTCATAGCTAATTACGCTGGAGGACGTGCCTGTGAACCAGCCTGTCCTTTCTGTTTCTCTTATTGGATCACATCCCTGATGCTGCTGATTGTGACCTTCATGACCTTGATCTTTGTGCCTCTGACTTTTGCTCCCTTCTGCTCAACTCCGATTCCAGCTCCTCTTCTGCACTCTGCAGATTTGAGGGAGAAGGCAGATGGGGAGGCACCCTGCTGTTTGAACTGAAGTAACTTAGAAGGGTCAGAGTAAGCAGCTTACTTAGAGAAGAAAGGTCTCCAGGAGTAAGCGCACAGGAAGTTTAGAAAATCCTGAAAGGACCACTCGGCGGTCCTCATAATAACTGTCAACTGTGCTAGACAGTGGAGGATATGGAGATGAGAAAAGGGGGTTTTAAAAAGTTATTTTATTTACTTTTATGTGTAGGAAGAATTTTCCCTAATGTTTGCCTGTACACCACATGTGTGCAATACCTGAAGAGGCCAGAAGAGGGTATTAAATACCCTGGAATGAAAGTGAGGACGTGACCGCTCCTAGGTATGGTTGAGGAGAAGGAGAGAACAGCCAGAGGCATCTGGAAGAGACCAGATTGAACCGGGCCATGAGAGGAGGGGATGTGGGGAGTGAGAGAGGAAGAAAAGAGAAAGAAGAGGAGAGAAGGCAAGCAGCCCTAGAGAGGAGTTGTGGACCAAGAAAGAGGCCAAGAATGGAGCCAAGATGACTGAGTCCTTAGGAGAAGCTGGGGGAAGGGAAGCAAAGGCCAGTCCCTAGGCCAGAGAGGTTTAGGGTAGGGGGCAGGGTGAGAAGTGCTGGGTGAAGCCACAGGTATTGAGTGAGACTTGTCCCAGGTTCCTTTGGGATCTGGCAGTTCTGATCCAGATTGAACCTGGGTCTCTTGGACTCTGTTTTTCTTTACAGTTTTTAATTATAAAGAAGGATGATTTTTCCAAAGTAAATTAATCAGTAGAAATTACTAGTAACTCTCAAAGACAGGAAGGTACTAATTTATGCAAAGGTGAAAAGAAACAGATGTGGGAGACAAGCATTTACAAGCTTCCTAAAGTTTGGCTTTGTGTGTGTGCTCGGGTGCACATAGCTGTCATCAGATAGCCAAGGTCTATCCCTGCAGCAAGGATCAGCAAATAAGATGATGCTGTCTAGAGAGGAGGGGCACCCAAGACAACCACTGCATAAGAGTAATAATAAATATGAAGGAGAAAGATACCTGTGAAGGCACTTATAGGTAGGGGCAGAAGTATAAGTTTAAATTAATCACAAATGGCCAAGGTAGAAAGTCATTTCCACAGGCAAAACCAAGCCAGGTTGTGTGTGTGTGCATGTGTGTGTGTGTGTGTATGTGTGTGTGTGTGTGTGTGTGTGTAAAGTAGACAGATTTGGTAAGAATTTGAATAATAGATATCCTTCTAGATGTTCCCATTGGCTTACTTCTCTGCGACCCGTCACTGAGTGCTGTGAGGCAAGGCAGTGTGACCACGGTTGGAGGGACTGGAGCAGAATTTAATAGTGTGTCTAAGACCTGGAAAGCTACAGGCACTGCAGCTCACCAGTTCTCTTTTAAGGAGCTCGTTCTTCACAGATGCACATGTGCACAGGTAGATGCATACGAACATTGCTTCTAGTAGTATTTGTACAGGTGCACACCACTTAAGAAGGATGTATGTGCTCAGAAAGATATTGTTCGGTGGTTTCATCATTGTGCCACTATTACGGAGTGTAAATACAAAACCTAGACAGCGGAGGTCAACCACTTGACACGACCTCTTCCAGGCTGGTTTTGAACTTGCTTGATAGATGATGATGATCTTGAACTCTTACTCCTCTTGCCTCTACCTCCCACATGCTGTGGTTATAGATGTGCAGAAATGGGGCCTTGGAGACATTTTGAAATCCCATATATATAAATATATAATATATATAAATAATGTCATTTAGAATATATAAATTACTTCCTTTGGGATTTTCCCAAAATTTTTAACAAAGGATTTTAATTGCATCATGGTGTGGTGGAGCATGCCTTTATTCCCAGCTCTCTGGTGGCAGAGGCAGGTGGAGAGGCAGGACAACTTAGAGATGTGGTAAGCACAAATGTGGTGAATATAAAAAAAATCTACATTCTTACACACAAAATAAACATTTTTCTGGGTATAGTGGCACACATGCAGGAGGCAGACACAGTCAGATTTTGTAACCAAGGCTAGCTTGCTCTACATAGTGAGTTTCAGGCCAGTCAGGGTCACATAGTGAGGCCATGTTCAGCCTTAACAGAAGGAGAGGGCTCAGTAAAGTGTTTGCTTTGCAAGCATGAGACATGGCTCAGTGAGTTTGATGCTAAGACCATACAGAGGAAAACTAGACATAGTGGGGCCTGCTTGTGATCCGAGTGCTGGGGAGGTAGAGACAGGTAATTCCCTGGGGCTCACTGGCCAGTCAACCTAACCGAATGAGTGAGCTCAGGCCAGTGAAAGACCCTGCCTCAAAAATACATTCTGACAACATTCCTGAGACCTGAGGTTATCCTCTGGCCTCCATAAACATGTGCACACTTGTGCATGTGCACATGAACATGTAAACACACACAAACATTAAAATAATGATTAAAAGAGTGGTATAGAAAATACATACACTAGTGACAGTTGTTCATTGTCAATAAGTATTATGTGTGTGCACAATTGTATGTACTGTATTTTATTCTTTCCTTTTCCACTGTGTGAGTTGTCTGAATATGTGTGTGTATGCATGCTTGTACATATGTAGGTGTGTGTGCTTGTGTGTGTGCGTGTGTTAGAGAGAGAGTGAGAGAGTGTATGTGTGCTCTTACACACACACACACACACACACACACACACACATACACACACACACACGTATAAGCCAGAGGTTGATGTCAGGTATCATCCCCATCTCTCTTCCGTCTTATTCATTGATGCAGAATCTCTCAATCAAACCCTGAGCTCACTGTTTTGTCTAGTCTTACTGGTCACCTTGCTCTGGGGATCTCATTTCTACCTTATAGGGTTGGAATTACAGTGGACCACTGAAACAGAATAAGGTAGACAAGGCCAATTATTAGATACTAATCTATTGGTTTCTTTAGTGATTTACTTAAAGTTTGTATGGCCTATTTGCTAAGCATGACTTCATTAGCTACCAGGAACAGAATAACCTGGAGAAAAAGCTGAAACAATGATAAAATCTTACTTGTTTGACGCTCCACCTTGTGATTTTAGAGTATAGAATGAGATCGCAAACCGGACCTGATACTGAGGCCTTTCAGGAGCCATCCTGGCTTTGGGTCACTAGTGCCATCCCTCTTCCACTGCCATTGCTGTCACAGTGCTTATTCTCCCACAATACCACCATGTCCAGCTGGCATTTTAAGTGGATTCTGTGGATCTGAACTCCAGTCAGCATACTTATGCAAGTATTGTAACCACTGAGACAGTCCCACACGCTGTGTTTTATATGGAATTGTTTGTGTGCTACAGTGTCAGCATGAACATGTGACTATGTCTAAGGATGGCTCAGTGTCACTAGGTGGTAGGAAAGTTCAGCTTCTTTGTAATCCTGTGGGACTACTGTGAGAAACGTGTCTAGTCGCTGGTCGGAATGTTACTTTGCCACAAAGAGTGTGATTGAAAGAATTGATGAGTCTTCACCAGCACGAAGATCACTGACTGCATCACCGTTCTTCCATGGAACACCACGCAGCTAGAATGAAGAGTAAGCCTCTGTTTGCATCACTAACTGTATGTGAGGTTAGCACCTACCTGAAACAACACTCATGCTGTCTGACTCAATATTCCTATTTCTAGAAATACATACAGGAAATTATACCAAGGAGGGAAAAAGTCTGGAATGGAGGGGGGACTCATTAATGTTTATAGTCAGAAAAAATAGAAATAAACTATATACATCCAAGCGATAAACTATAAATGTCTAAATGATAGGGAAGCTATTTGTTGGCTTATAGCACAGGCACTCAGGGACATGGATAGTTATTAAGTTACAACTTCAAGACTTCGTATCAGAAAGTGAAGAATGTGTTTACATGGACAGAACTGGACACACACCTATGTAATAAGTATGTGGCCATCAGTGAAAAACTGGAATGTTAACAGTAGGCTCCGCCTTGCTTGGCGGGGCTGCATGTGGTGTTTTATAAATCCGCCCTTTGTCTCATGAATCCTCTTCAGTTCACTGAATTGTTTTTTAGACATTCTAGGCATCGTGGCCTCCTTCCCTCATCCACCCTTCATGCCACCTTCCACGTGTTTATTCTGTGCACGTTCCACTCTGGGTTTGTGGCTGGCTAGCGACACAGTTTCTGTTTCTATGAGTGAGGAAGGGCCCCAGGCTTTGGAGTTGGGAAGCCCAGATTAGATCCACGGTTCTGTGAGACTTTGGGTAAAGTCCTGTGCACTGGGATTACACGTGGGCTGCCATGCCCACCTGGTATGCATGAGGGTCCTTCAGATCCAAACTCAGGGCCTCATGTTTGCCTGGTAAGTACACAATCTACCGATCCATCTCTCCAGTGCTGTCTTCTCATTTTTATTCACCCATAGGATGGTGTCACCCACATTCAGGGTGGGTCTTCTTTACACTGTTAAACCTTTCTGAAAATGCTTTCAAAGCCATACCCAGAGGTGTGTTTCCATGGTGATTCTAAATTCAATCAAGTCGACACTGAAGATTTCCCACCACAGAGGGTACTGGTAAGAATTATACTGGGGTCTGGAGAGATGGTTCAATGGTTAAGAGCACTGGCTACTCTTCCAGAGGACCTGGGTTTTATTCCTAGCACCCACACAGACATACGTGTAAGCAAAACACCAATGCAAATACAATTTTAAAAAGTCATTTAAAAAAAGAATTATGTTGGGAGAAGAGGCACAATCCAGCCATCCTTATTTCAACACTTCTTTGTAGAATGAAGAGCTGCTGCCTAAGTTTTTTCTGATGTTGGGAACTGGGTCGTTTCCACTTTAATTCCTAAACTTACAGCAAAGACACAACTCTGAACTGAGGGTTGAACAGAAGGTTCTCAAGAGAGTAAGAGCAGGGGCTGGAGAGATGGCTCAGTGGTTAAGAGCACTGACTGCTCTTCCAGAGGTCCTGAGCTCAATTCCCAGAAACCACATGGTGGCTCACAGCCATCTGTAATGAGATCTGGTGCCCTCTTCTGGCCTGCAGGCATGCATATATATATGCATATATATATATATATATGTATGTATGTATGTGCATACACACATACATACATACATACAATAAATATTTAAAAAAAAAGAGAGTAAGGGCAACAGCCTGAGTTCTTGCCAGGCCCTGCCTGGAGGTGACGGCTGTGGCTACTGTGAAAGAAGCTTCAAGGAACTCACGCTGGTGCCCCTTTAGCTGTCCTTCCATTCATCGAGGGACCTTAAATAATGTCCTACAGTTGATCACATAAATTATGCCTCAGTGGGGGAGGAAACAACTCTGTTAGTTATTCAACTGGAGTGTGGCAGCGTTCTGTAGTCTGACTGGATGCCCAGGGCATCATTGACACAGTAGCAGGATCCCCGTGCCTGTGGCTGGGTTCATGTTTCTTTCTAGGGAACTTACTTTTGGCTCAGTTTGCTTTTCCTTTTAATTTGCAGTCATGAGAAAGCACCCAGTTCCATCAAAGCCAATTCCAAGAACTTTGAACCATTTTGAGCTATGCAATTTGAGCTAGTCCCAGATCTGTCTCACCAAGACCCCTTGAGACTTAACAAGACACTGTCAAGACCTGGGGCTTCACAGAGCCATAATTAGCGTTAAGCCAGCAGGCCACAGACTGTGCAACCACACACACACACACATTCTAGAATGTATCTTGTTTCTGTTCCCCATGATCTTGTTACACACTTTGCCCATCAGTTTCGTAAGCCATCTCAGTCAGGATTTGGACTGTTCTCTTGCTGTGAAGAGACACCGTGACCATGACAACTCTTATAAAAGAAAGACTTTAACTGGGGGCTTGCGTACAGTTTCAGAGGGTCAGTCCATTATCACCGCGGCAGGAGCATGGCAGCGTTCATAGTGCTGGGACAGTAGCTGACCTACACCCTGATCTACAGGCAGAGAGAGTGGCACTGGGCCTGGTGTGGACTTCTGAAACCTCAAAGCCCATCCCTAATGACACACTTCCTCCAAAAAGGCCACACCTCCTAAAACCTTCTAACTCTTCTCACACAGTGCCACTCCCAGATGACTAAGCTTCCAAATACCTGGGTCCACTGTGTGTGTGTGTGTGTGTGTGTGTGTGTGTGTGTGTGTGTGTGTGTGATTTCTAATTCAAACCACCACAAGGTCAAAGGTCATTAGCCTTTGCCAAACCAGGAGGACTGACATTGACTTCAAATAAAAAGAGCCCTGTTTAGCAGCAGGGGAGCTGGACACAGAGTATTAGGGAGTAGCTGTGGGAGCAGCTGAGGACTGCTGAGCGTTTGGTGAGAACTGGAGTTTGACTGAGTGGTCAGAGTAAGTGATGTTTCTAGTTTCTCCCACTTAAAGTATTGCTTCTAATACTTGTTGCTGAGGCAGGAGGCTCTCAAGATATCCTGGGCTACATAGTGAGTTCAAGGCCAGCCTAAACAACCTAGGGAAGGGTCTTACAAGGGTCTGGGAATGCAGTTCAGTAGGGCAGTGTTCGCCTAGCCTGTTCAGGTCCCATATCACCCCCCCACCCCCCACCACCACACTCACTGCAAGCTAGGAACTGCTACGTTAAAAAATAGTTATCATACTTGTTTGGTTGGAAGCTCCAGCTCACTCCTGCTTGAGCCAGAAAGCCCCTTGCTCTCTCTCCAAACCCCACCCTCTCAGAGAATCTCCAACAAAGAAAAGACACCAAAAAGCCCAAATATACATTCTTGGCAACTATTGCAACTTCTTCCCCTGTTGCTGCCAGGAGCTCGAGTCCTCACCTAAGCACTGCGCTTCTGACCGTGCGGGGCACAAACCCAGCTTGTGACGGACATCACCTCCCCTTGCCTACAAGTGATATAATCTCCCTGCTTCGGTTCAGGCATGTGGCTCCTCCAGCCTTGATCTGTGGGACTGGAGAATCAACCTGTCCTTATACTTTTTCAGTTTGGCTTGATCTGGCTTACTGTGTCGGCAGAGAAACCTATTATCAGGGGAACAGAAAACCTATTACTACTTATTATAATTTTCCAGGTAAATATAATACTTAGAAGAGCAAGTTCAATTTTAGCATTCTAAGAACCTTCCACAGAGCTCCACGCTGAAATGTGACAGCATGAGGACAGTTGGGACAGTTGGCCCAGTTGTCAATTTGCAACGTTTCCCCCTTCTCTCTCCAGGGCTGGGCCATGCGTCACGAGGGCCCTTATATGCATGAAGTATGACCCAAACTAGGTCCCATGCACTGAAGCGCTGCCGCTCTGAGCTCTTGCAGCTTTGAGGGTATGTGTGCTGTAGGTGATAGACTGAGGGAAAGAGGCTTTTGTGGGTTCTAGAAACAATCTATAGCTAAAAGGCCAGGGCAGGGGAGACACAGAGGCAGCTCCTTGACCCCAGAGATGTGTCCTCCATGTGGAGAGAGTTGTGTCCTGAGACGGGCCACAGAAAGGCCTCCTATACCAGGGTCTAAAGACAGTACTACTTCTAACACTGTCCCAGGATGTTGGGTCCTGGGGGCCTCTCCTGTCTTTTTCCTATCTCTGTTTTGCAAAGGAAATGTGGTATCTGAGTTTAAGACCTAAATCCTCAATGTCTAGGCTGGTTGAGTATTAGTCGAGCTTTAAGGGGCTTTTGTGGGTTCACACTGTGAATGCAATGACTTAAACAGAAACACTGCTAGGGAGTCCTAATGAACGGCTGGCTGGGCTTCCAATTCAGGCCCTTTGGTGTCTGTTCATTCCCAGCTGCCTGGCTGCTCACACACCACTCCTTCTTAAGAATGCCCTGGGATTTAGAGGAATTTCCCTTCTTGATCCCGTAGCTCTCTCCCACCTCTCTCTCCTCTTTCCTCATTCTCTGATATTCTGAAGGTCATTGTTTGCAGGCCTGCTGAGCCTCAAAAGGAGTACCTACAGTGAACTTTTCCTAGAGAAATCAATTGCAACCCGAGCGGCTGCTGACTGTCATCTACCCGGATCCGTGGGAGGGAGAAATTTGGTTTCTTAGGGGAGGAAACATCTACCTGCCTGGCTCACCGGACCAAGCCTTCCTTTAGCTAGCTTGTTTCTGCAGGTGGGCTGGAGGGGCTTACTCAGTACAAGGTTGACAGTGTGGATTCTGAAGACCACCAGGCAGACAGGTTGAAGTATTGGTTCCAGAGCTTACTGGCTTTGCAATCTGGGCAAATCACTCATCCACTTTGGGCCTCAGTTTTCCCCCTCTAAGGTCTCTAAAATGGGGATAAGGATAACTGAGTTACAGATCATTAAGAGGCTTTTGGAGAAAGTTCACAAAAAGTTCATGTTCTTAGCAGGAGATGTGTAACAGTTGCAAAAGAAAGAACGAGAGAGAAAGAAGGAAGAAAAAATGAGCTTGATGTGCATGGTGGCATGTGCCCGTCATCCCAGCGCTTGAAAGGTAGAGGCAGGAGGGAGGCAGGAGGACCAGGAGTTCAAGGTGATCATTAGCTACACAATGAGTGCAGGCCCAGCCTGGGCTACATGAGACCTTGTCTCAACAAACAACAACAAAGCTGTCCCTGTTAGCAGGTCCTACTCTTTCTGTCTTCCAGTGCAGCTCTGGCATTGTGTTGACCTTTCTATGGCTACATGTCCTAGTTAGCTTTCTATTGAAGTGGTTAAACACTGAGCCCAATATTGAGAGATGGGGAAATTTGTTCGGGCAGGGACTCAAGGAAGAAATCAGGAACTGAAGCAGTGACCTTGGAGGAACACTTCTTATTGGTGTGTTTCCATGGCTTGCTTAGCCTGCTCTAAAAAAATAATTCTTTTATTTATGTGTATGTGTGTGTGCCTGGTTGAGTTTCTGTGTACTACATTTATATAGGTGTCCTTGGAGACCAGAGGGTGTCAGGTCCCCTGTAGCTGGCATTAAAAGCAATTGTGAGTCACCTGATATGGGTGCTGGAAAGCAAACTCAGGTCCTCTGGAAAAGCAGCAAGTTCTCTTAACCACTAAGCAATCTCTTCAGTCCTCATTCTGTCTTCTTATATCACCAGGGCCACCTGCTCAGAGGTGGCCCTGCCCGCATTGAGCGGGACCTTCCCACATCAATCATCAATTGAGGAAGTGTTCCACAGACCTGCTTACAGGCAATTCGATGGAGGCATTTTCTCGATCGGGGGTCCCTGTCCCCACATAACTCTAGTTTGTGACAAGTTGACAAATAACCAATAAGCAGGGGTTTGTGGCAGAGTTCTTGTGGCAGAGAGGCCCACCAAGAGAATGGGTTCTCTGTGTTGGTGTGGGGCTGAAGGAGGGAGGCTGTCTGTACTGGGAAGACTGACCTAGGGGACACTGAGAGGGCAGTAAGAGCTGATCCCTAGCTACAGTGCAGTCATGGACGTAGAGTGCAGTTTTCCCTACCAGTTGAACCCTCCGCCTGTGGGTGAGGCAGGTGTGAGAGCAGTCAGAACTAGAGTGACTTGATTGTAGATGTTTGGCCTCCCTTCTTATGACATCTCTCCTCCAACGACATCTCTAACCGCTAGCTCTTCATTTATGTATTCCTGCACATTGCCAAATCAGATACATACATCAGTTCATTTCAACCTTGTAAGATCCATTGGTGGTTATGTCTGCTGATGTAGGTGTGGAGAAACTGAGGCTGAGGAACCTCAACTCCTAGTTTGTTATAGTTAGTGGTATTAACTTGGCAGAATCTGGAATCACCTTAGAGACAGATTTCTGGCATGCCTGTGTGATGTGGGATGTCTTCCTGTGTGCTGTGAGTATGTGTTGCTCTCATTGGTTGATAAAGTTACTCTGGCCCATGGCAAGGCAGGATAGAGCCAGGTGGAAAGTCCAAGCAGAGATATGAGAAGGGCGGAGCCTGAGGGATGCCAACAGCTGCCCAAGGAGCAGCATGCCAGAGCACGACCAGTAAGCTATGGGCCATGTGGTGATACACAGATTAATAGGATTTTTTTTTTGAGACAGGGTTTCTCTAACAGTCCTAGCTGTTCTGGAACACACTTTGTAGACCAGGCTGGCCTTGAACTCACAGAGATCCACCTGTCTCTGCTTCCCATGCGCCACCACCACCTGAGAAATGGGTTAATTTAAATGTAGAGCTGGCTAGTAATAGGCCTGAGCCATGGGCCAAGCATTTATAAATAATATTAAACCTCTGAGTGGTTATTTGGGAACTGGTAAGCAGGAGAAAAAATGTCTGGTTACACCTGTGATAGATGTCTAGAATCTAGATCTGGGCTCTAGATCAAGGTTGATCTCTTGAGAGTCTCTGAGTGTGATATTGATTAGGTTAACCAACAAGTTAAGATAGTGACCCATCTTAACTGTAGGCAGGGCCATTCCCAAGGCAGGGATATTGAACTGCATGAAATAGGAAAACTGAGCTGAGGACAAACATTTATTGTTCTCTGTTTCTTGATTGTAAATATGCTACGTAAATATGTGAATATGCTGCCTCAAACTCCTGATGCCTTGGCCTCCCTGCCATGATGGACTGTATTCTTAGATGGTGAGAAGGTTTGTCCCTTGAGTCGCTTTTGTCAAAGTATTTTAATCACAGCAGTAGGGAAACAAAGAAGATACACAACTGGCCCTGCATGTAAGTCTCTCGGCTCCCATCGCTCATGCCATGTTGAGTTTCTCTGGCCATAGAGTTCTACCATGATTCTTGCAGTACATACAAGTAGGGAGTAGGTCAGTGGAGGAACAGGCTTTTCCTGGGGGGGAAGAGTCAGGTTGAAGATGCTCCTTTGGGAAGAGGTAAATAGACTCTAGATAGTTGGCAAACATAGCCTGAAAGTAACCATTGTTTCAACCAAAATTAATACAAGTTGGATTTGCCAAATTAACAGGCCTGGGGGTGGTGGGAATGATGGAGGATTAAGTACTTTCAAAACAGTTCCTTTTGGATGGGGGGCTTTTGTTTTTTGCCCTCCCTTGACTGATCAAGGGCTGGGAGGGTAAGGGAAACAGATACAGAGGCATTAGAAACTGAAGGCTGACTCTGCTGCTGATGCGCAAGCACACGGTGAGAAAGTGACTGCAATAGCTGCCAAATTTACTTCTAGGGAGAAACACAGGCTTCATTTGTAGAGGATTTTCTAGAGAACAAAGCTCTTTGTCACTTTTCTGTGCAGTCTCTGAGCTGGAGGACATCAGAGCCATGTCAGGGACTCTATAACCATCCAGGTCTCCACACTTCACCCAGACCCATCTCCATGGGAAGCAGGCTGTATAGTTAGATGAACACACACACGCATACACACACACACACGCACACACACACACACAAAGAGACACACATACAGACACACAGATACACACACACACAGAGAAGCACAAACACACACTCACACACACGGACATAGACACACAGAGACACAGACACACACAGACAGACACACAGATACACGCAGACATACACAGAGACACACACATATAGACACACACAGACACACAGAGACACAAACACAGACACAGACACACACCTACAGACAGCTACATAGAGACACAGACAAACACAGAGACACACACATATAGACACACACAGATACATATACACACAGACACAGAAACAGGTACACACACACATACACCCAGAGACACACAAACAGGTACACAGACACACAGACACACACAGACACGCATCCACAGACACACAGACACACATCCACAGACACACACACACACACAGTGATCCCTATCCAGGTACTGCTAGTCTCTGTCAAGACAACTTTTACCACTTTCCACTGCCTCTCACCTGGGCCCTGTGGTGATCTCCTCCCTGAATCCCTCCTTCTTCTACTCTGCCACCCAACTAAATTCCCTAAAAGACATCTAATCAAGCCCCTCTCCTGCTCCCCTCCTTCCCAGGACAAAGCCTGACACTCCAGGGCAGCTATGGAGTAAAAAAATTGCCCAATTTTCTTGAAACTTTTTGTATTTATTTGCTTATCCATGCATACAACATGTTTTCATATGTGTATACAACATATTTTGATCATATCCCCCATTCCTCTCTCTGGTCCCCCTCCCTCTCTGGAAAACTTCTTCCCCACAATATGTTCCCCTCCCATCCAGTCTTTTGTTACTGTGATATGACATTGTCATCCACACATATGTTGGACCCCGCTCGTCACTATCAAGGGATACATGTGCCCCGTGGGCTGCAGGTTGGACACACCTGGACCTAGACTTTGTTCTCACACCCACGGCTATGGCACTTTATGTAAAGCTCCTGCCTGTGGAGCAGCTGCCCGCTGTCCTACTGACACCGGTCTCAAGGTTATATCTTATCTCATTGCAGGCTCATGTAGTTGCACCCAACATTTGGGAAGAAGCCTGGGAGCAGGGTCTATGTCGCTTTCATTTCTCTGTCTTTGGTGTTGGGTCTGGGGACCAGCCCACGATAAGAGCTCTGAAAATACCAGCTGAGTGAGCAAGTGCGTCCTGGCACCTTGACCTGTTATTTATGTCAATTTTAGGTCAAGCAAGTCTCTGAATAGACGTGTTCAGATTGAACTCTCCGTGCTCAAAGACCTAATAGCCCAGCTAAATAGCTTACTCTATTTACTGTGAATTAAGAGCCTTGAGCTAAAGGGATTGCTTCGGGATTGGAAGACTCTAGCTGGGTTTGCTACCACTTGTTCCATGACCACTTAATGTTTTCAAAATAATCTCATCTCAAATATCAATAATTCGGATTTGTGTGTCAAAGGATGTCAAGGGACACCAAATGGACACTGCCAGATTCATCCTCCCACACCACCATGAGAGAAAGGTCTTAGACCTCCTTCCTTGCAGCAGGCCTGATGTTGCCACGGTGAAGGTAGCATTTCAGCACCCTGTGGTCCCAGCCAGCAATTTCTACTGCAAGACCCTTGAGACCTTGGCTCCTGGGTCCTGACACCCATATGTGTGACTACAGGGAGAGATTTGGGGTTGAGAAATGTCAGGATCCACAGAGGCAACAGTCCCTACTAGAAACGTTTAAGAATTGGGTCTTGAAGGATAGATTTAATTCCTAGTTCTATATGAAACCTTGGGAAGGCTTTTTTCTTTTAAATGAGGCTAATTCTTTTATATTTTTATGAGTTTTCTTAAGGATCGAATGACATGCTTATGTCAAAGGGCAGAGGCAGTTTATACACAGGTGTAGCTGAAATTCTGAGGGATGAAGCTTAGGGATTCCTCTTTGCTATTGAGCACAGAGCTTTGTTGGAAACCACAAGAGCTGGGCTCTGCTCCCGGGCTACCCAAGTGCTGGGTTAGGCTCATTTCAGATCTGTGAAGATTTTCAGACCTGCAGCCCAGGTGGGTAGCTGGCCCTGAAGTAGCCTTCCTTTGAGGTGTCTAGAAACTCTTGCAGATTTGTGCCTGGCTCTGGTCCTCCTAAGCGAATATGGGACTCTGATGCTGTCACACTCTAGAAAGGATGGGGACGGTAAGCAGGGAACACACCTCAGTTTAATTCAGGAACATTTTTGGGATGTTTTTAGGTTTGAAAACAGCTGAACAAAATGATTGTGTGTGTGTGTGATGTATACATGTTGGTGTATGTGTATAAGTGTGCATGTATGTGTGAGGGTTGACACTGGGTGTCTTCTATTGCTCCCCATATTTTAAAAAATGTCTTGTGTGTATAAGTGTGGGTGCATGTGTTACAGCATGCATGTGTGAACAATTTGTGGGGGTTTGTTTTCTCCCTATGGGTTCCAGAAATCAAATCTAGGTCTTCAGTCCTGCCAGCAAGAACTCTCGCCCATGAGCCATCTCACCAACCCTCTACACTATTTTTTGAGACAGGTCTCTCACTGACCCAGAAGCTCACCTATTTGGCAAGGCTAGTTGGACAATAAGCCTCTGGGATCTTCCTGTCTCCACTTCCTTAGTGCTGGGATTATAGGTACATACTACCTTTCTCTCTCTTTCTGCTGGAATCATAGACATACTCTACCTCATTGTTTTATGTGGTTTCTGGGGAGCTGAACTCAGACCCTTATGCATGCACTGCAAACACGTTACTGACTGAGCCATCTCCCCAACCCCACCTTTTGAGATTAAAATGAAGACTTTTTAATACAATAAACTGGTTGAGGTTTAGATGTGTATATTAATAGCTTTTGGCAAGGGCATGGGAAAATGGTCATAGGCACACTGTCATATAAGGGTAAACAGAGCTAACCTCGCCGGAAGGCTATTTGGCAACATGAACCAGTCTTAGAGATCAAGAGCTTAGCAATTTCATTCCAAGCATTGACCAGAAGGAAACAACCATGACCAGAGGAAAACTTCAAGTAGGTAATAAATATTCCCTGAAGTCTTCTATGTGAGGGCAAGTTCGGAAGTTATCTAATGCTTAACAACGGGAGAAGGTAACTAATTAATCACCGTACTTGTAGACTACTACAGAAAAGCATTGATATAAGCGCTGCTGAGCAAGCAGCTTACAAAATAGAGCTAACTCCTAAACAACACTCCTGAAGTGTCTTCCCGAAGAGGAGCAAGTATGTACTCACACAGTCAAAGGAAACTTAGATAATATATGGTAAAATGTTAACTCCCCAACCTGGGTTTTACTTTGTTCTTGAGAAAGGGTCTCACCATGGATTCCCAGCTGGCCTCAGACTGGTGATCCTTCTGCCTTAGCCTCCTGAGTGTGGGATTACAAGTGTGCACAACTGCACCCCTGCATACTTTTGGTTTTGAAGGGTGGGATTATAAATGATTATTTCCTTGTGGTGATTGTCAACATTTTCTAAGTTTTTGCTTTGTGAAGAAAACGTTCGCTGAAATTGGGACTGGGTAGCTCAAGACATACGATGCAGCCAAAAGTTACAAATTCCCAGGGTCATGGAGAGGGACGACCGCAAAATGAAAAGCCAGGGAATGCCTTTTTGATCCTGGCCTGGTTGTTCTCTCAGTTGATCAAAGGAAGCCTCAGCTTGGGGGCGTGGGCGGAGGAGAGAATGCAGTATAGACTTCCACTCTGGCTTAGAAACGCCTGTATTTATAGCCTGCGCACTGACCTTTCTAGCTGATTGCAATTTATGGTTTCTTAATTGGTTTTCTTGAAACAAGCAGTTGGTAACTCATATACCAGCAGGGGAGGCCTGAATCCCATCAGGGTGCCGGTTGGTGGGGGATGGGGAGCAGAGAGGGACTCGAGCCATTCCCTCTGCACAGCCTCCTTGACATGCTGCACACTGCACCTTTAATTGATCCATGAGTCACAGAGAGATGGTGGAGGGGCTGGAAATGAGTAATCGCTTGAAGGTCTATATTTATGTGTCCTCCCACAGTGACATCCATGGACAATTTCTAAGGCTGGACAGCTTTTCTTTGACATCTGGGACCACCTGCCTGGTAGCCGGACAACAGAAGAGTCCAGTTTGTTTGACAGAATTGAAGGGATAAGATGGGAGAATGAAAGTCACTTCTTAAGTCAGTGAGCTGAAATAGTCACGAGAAAGGGCCTGGAAGGAAAACCCGAGCCGGCAGCCTTCAGCTTTTGTGTACTGCAATATGTCAGTAGCTGCGGGCCATCTTCTTGAGGACAGAATCTGGTCTCCTTTCCTTTTATCTGGCATGTAAAAACAACCTAGGCAGTGTTTCTCTATTTTTCCTTCTGGTTTTTTGTTTTCTTCATAAGTCAAGGTTCTGTTTTCTTTTTGATTATAATATAACATTTCTCCCTTCCCTTTCCTCTCTCCAAGCCCCCCCCATCCTCCTTGATCTCTTTCAAATTCACAACCTCTTTTTCACTAACTGTTATTGCATGCATATACGTACATACATATATATTCCTGAGTATAACCGGCTCAGTCTGTATAGTGTTACTCGTATGCATGTTTTCAGGGCTGACTGCTTGGCGCTGGATAATCAATTGGTATGCTCTTCTGTTCCTAGCTCTCCTCTGTTGCCTGTAGTTCTGTGTAGAGTCCTCATGGGCTTTCCCCCCCAATCCTTCTTGGCATGTCCGTTGGTGTTATGGGCTTTCCCCCATCTATCTTGGCATGTCCACTGGTGCTGCCTTCATTCAGTACACATTTGGGCAGTCATTTTGGTGAGATTTTTATGAGTTTAGCATCTCATATTACTAGGAGACACAGTCTCACAGCAAATTTCCCATCATTTGGCTCCTACAACCCCCACCCCCTTCCCAGAGTTCCTTGAGCCTTATGTGTGGGAGTTTTGTAGATGTATCCATCGGGATTGGGCTCCACAGCTCTGCAGTTTGATTGGTTGTGCTTTTCTGTAGTGGTCTCCAACTGTTGCAAAGAGAAGTTTCCTTGATGAGGGGTGAAGACTATGCTCATCAGGCTGGACCCTGGAGGAGGGTGTGGGTCACTAGTTCCCTTTTGAAACAGGGTCTTATCCTGTAAGGCATGTTTTCTCTGGGTCTGGGTATGTAAATATCCAGGACCATGCTAGGTGGAGTGGAAAGGGAGCTTTTCACCGTGATATTGGGGTTGTACTGGAAGAAGATAAACCTGTGTGTGCTTGGTACCATGTTAACTAGAATTTAGTTCTTTCTCTTTTCTCCCCTCCCTGCCCTTCTCCCCCAACCCTAATGACAAGGTCTTGCTTGTATCCTTGGTTGGCCTGGTACTCATTAGGTGGATCAGGCCAACTTCAAACTCAAAACTATCCTCCTGACTCAGACTCTAAGAGTGATGGGCGAGCAGGCATGAGCCACCATGCCTGGCTGAATTGGGCTCATCTCTATAACACACTCTACCATGAAGAATTGCTTCCATTTTCAGGTTTGAAGATTAGCTCGACCAAGGACATCCCACCACTAAGTGACAGTGCTGGAGTGTTGAATATAAGCAGTACAGTTTGGGATTCCATCCTCTTACCTCCTCTGCCACCTGCTCTGAAAGAGAAGATGGGAATGTCTCAAGGTGAGGGCACAGGCAAGTTTAGCTACAGCTAGTTCATACTCGGAGAAGGCAGTGACTTCTAGAGGCTCAAGGTTCTCATGCATAAAAGCCATGCTTGTTTTCAAATGTAACCAATTGTGCACAGTCTTTAAGTACCTTGGCTGCCTAGGAATCCTGCAGTTGGTTGCTGTCAGTCAGGGGCAACTTTCACCTCCCACAAAGGATAAAATTTGGTGGCTTCAGAGGCATTCAGATTCTCACCTGCACATCTCTTCTTATGGGATTCTATTTCAACCATGTCCTCTGGGTAAAGACAGTATTTGAGCAAAGTAGGTGTGATCAGGGAAGTGTTGTTTACAGCCACTAGCCCTCCAGGAAGTTCAATTTGTGTTATGGCTTTAACATGTTCTGTTTTGGAGAAATTGGAAAGTACAACAAAGAATTAAAAAGTGTAAAACATGTGGCAGTTCGCATAGTGACTGACCACAGGACCAGAGTCGGGTCTGTTACTTAATATGACCTCCCTGGGTAAGCACTAAAATCTGTCTCTGTCCTGCTTTTTTCCTAGACAAATAATAAAAATTATCTTTTAAAAACCCATTTTATTATTTCAGTAGGATGTCGAGAGGTTTAGGAAAGATAATTATAAGGGTTTGACTGTTTGACCAGCTATTTTTGGATCAGAATTAATTCTCTCTCTCTCCTTCTCTCTCCAGTTAGGCAGATACCCCGCTACTGAGCTATATCCCTAGCAATCTTATTTATTATTTAATCTTAGTGGGATGTGTGTGTGTGTGTTTGTGTGTGTGTATGTATGCTCATGCACATATGCCACAGTGTATGTGTGTGTATAGGTTGGAGAACAACCTTAGATGTTGGTTGTTGTTTCTACCTCTTTTTCAGGACAAGGTCTCTTTGATGTTCATCACAGTATAAATCAGATTTCTGGGGATTTTCCTGTCTCCACCTCCCCACCTCATTGCTGGAGCACTGGGATTACAGACACATGCTCCCAGCCCCAGATTTTACATGAGTTCTTGGGATTCAAACTTGGATCTTCGTGCTTCCATGTAAGTGCTTCAGCCACCAAACCATCTCCCCAGATCCCTTGCAACTCTTTTTAATGTACATTTTTCCTTTTTAGGAAGGCTCCTCCTTCTGTATCCCAGGCTGCACTGAAATGAACCATGTACCCCTGGCTGGTCTCAAACTAACAGCAATCCTTCTGCCTCAGCCTCTAGGCATGAGACACTACTGTTGCTTTTATTGTACATTTAAAAAGCAGAGAGGTATTTTTTTGTCAAGGTATTTTTCCCAAAGGGTTTTACAAAATGTCACAGTCACTTAGCAACACAGAAACTGACTCCCAATTTGATCGACATAACGTCATTGCTAGAATGGACATCAATATTCCTTACAGTAATCATACCAGGGACCAGAAACGCCCATTTCCCTGGGTTTTTTAGACTGTGTGGACTTGAGTTTGGTATTCTTCTTTTATAACCAATGGGTTTCAGGTGGTTGGGATTGCAAATCTCTGGGAGTGCCTGGGTCTGCACACCGACTCCGAAGACGGTCGTCATGAACATGACGAGACGGTGCCACGTAGGGGTGGGAGGCTGGATGGCAACCTTGACGTTGCCGCTAAAGGGTTCGGTGGTCTCGGGCAAGTTCCTAAACGTTCCTAGCGAATGGCTTTCTCCCCTGCAACATGAAGACGTAGACTCGGAAGCTCCAATGTCTGCTCTCTACCGTTCTTTATTTTCAAGCCAGAAGGCTGCTCATTGGGGTGAACTAGAACTGTAGGCTCTGGAAAGAGAAGATAGCAACAACTGCCGGGTTGTTGGCACACTGTCCAGAAGCCCGGACAACGGCCTTTGAGAGTCCAGATGCTCACAATGTCCATCAGCTTTACCTTGCAAGTACCAAAAGATGTCTGCCTCACCTGGCGTGCTCCGTGATCATGACCACACCGCCAGCTGTCACTGTGTCCTTCCTGACCAACCCCTTCTGGACTCCCTTCCCCCAACCCTGTTGCTACCCCAGGTTCCCTCCCATTAGTGCCCGTCTCATCCCTGCTACATTCGCTAATTCAATGAGTCCCGGGTCTGTTGAATTAAGCGCACTGCTGTCCCTGCCAGAATCCTCTAACAGCTTTAATTGGAAAAACAGCCTCAGCCTCTACCCATCAAAGCTGATTATATCCGTGAGCAGAGGGGCCTGGTCCTCGTCCGGGATGTGCGTTTCACCCTGCCCTGAGCTCATCCCGGGTTCCCTGGGGCAGCACCGGAGTCAGCTCCCGCATGAAGGAGCAGCAGCTGCGAGGCCCCCACCTCCTCTCTTCTCTGACGGCATAAACAAATCTGTGTGCATCACAGGGAAATGGAAACAACTCATGCTCAAGGCAAGAAGTCATTTTTCTTTTCCCCTTGCATTCATTTTCCCCTTCCACGAATCCCAGAGAAATCTGCCAAGCTGGAGGTAAGGCTTCATTCCAAGAGAAGGTCCTCTTGCCTCAGGAAGACATCCCAAGGTCACACAGTCCAACCACACACCAATTCCCAGAAGTCTGCTCATTTGAACCTCTTTCTCAGGAGTCAGAGTGGTCAACCAATCAAGAGCATGTGTCATTGGCTGTACGGAAACTAGGTGAGCAGATACTGGTTTTTGGATACTCACAGGGTTACATACACCTCATCACCTCCTATTCTGAACTTTTCCCCCGCCCTCAAACAAACTCCACACCCATGAAACAGGCATCCTATCTCCCCAACCTCTGCAACACCAATCTACCTTCCTTGTTTGTTAGCCGCAGGGTTGAAGAGCCACCCTGTGAATATGCTTCGCTCTCTATTTTGGTTACTAAAAGACCTTTGCATAATGCACGCAGGACGCCTTTTCTTCTGAGATCTCCAAGCACCAAAACTTGTTAGTTTCCTTTGTTTTTTTGTTTCAATTTTTTCCATACTTAGGACTAAGAAGTGCCCCTATCTTCTCACTGCCAAGATGCTGAGAACCTTCTGGTCCTTTGGTATAAGTCTGGGAATACAGTCCTGGTCTAGCTAATATAACTACGCAGTATTAGATGTTTAACCAAGGTTAAGAAACTTGGTTGATTTGGCATGAAGGGTAAGGCATTTTAGCAAACCTAAGAAATCATACAGATGGTCAGTGCAAACCATCCAGGGGCAAGCATAGTCCTGGGACAGGCACCGTCCTGGGACAGGCACCATCCTGGGGTAGGCACCACCCTGGGACAGGCACCAACCTTAAGCAGGCACTAGCATAGGAGTTGCACAACCTCCAGCAAGCATCAAGATCACCTGGAAGACTTAGAGCCAAACTCTAGAGTCTAGTCTCCTGCAGGCTGGGGAGGGCTTGAGGTTCTGCGTTTCTCAATTCTCAAATGCTGATGATGCTGTTCACAGCACACCTGTGTGGGACCATACACAGAAGTGTACAGAATATTCACAGTTAGCACCTCCTTTGTATTGTCTAAAGGCCACAGCAAGGAATAGCTGTAATCCCTGTGCGTTTATGTATTTGACCTTATGAACTCCCTCCCTTTTTTTTTCTCTTGAGACAGGGTCTCACTCTGTAACCCAGGATGGCCTGGAACTCACTATTGATCCCAGACTGGCCTTCCAAGGGCTGAGATTATTGGGATGCACCACCATGCCTAGTTTATCTTTCACTCCTTAAATCTGATAACTTTAGATCGAGATCTTGTCTTGATTACAGCCATTGGTAAATAACGCTGCTTACGTTTTCATAAGTATGTTTTATATTTAAAATTTCCACTTCACACTTGGGAGTCAAGATCCACAATTCCTTAATGTGCTTATTACAGGGCATAATCAAATCACACAGAATTTCTGAACAGAAGTGAGATTGAATTTACAGATTATTTTCTCCTTCTGGTTATGGGCACACTTTAGCTTTTACGTGTAACATAAATTTGCATAGCTCTGTCCCTGTCTGGCCCATCATGTAGAAGAAGACATGAACTTGCATCATGTCTTATGTGAATATGCCTGGCCCCACCCCCCAGGCCTGTGCTCCAGGTGCTGAGCCACGTGCCAGGCATTGGCTCACAGCCATGGTGTCAGACACCTGTAATTCCAGCACTTAGGGTGCAGATGCCAGAGGATTTCTGTGTGTTCAGTCCTGGCCTAGGCTACATAGTGAAAACCATGCCAGCCAGGGCTCCATGGCATGACCCTATTTCAAAAACACTAACACCCCCAAAGCGGCAACAACAGCCTCACCCAAATTCTTAGTACTCAAGATAATCACTGTTAATGTTTTGTTATCTTTTCAATACAGGAATATATGCAAAGTGTTCAGTTTAATAACTTTCTGAAGTGTAACTATGTTGCTTCCTTGCTTAAGCCTTTTAAAGACACCTAGCCATAGGGGTGAGGCGTGATGCTTGATGCTTAACCATTGCCATCTTCTGGAGCCAGCTTCTATGTACTTAGCCCTGAGACTCTGCCTCAAGAGCCTGCATCAAGCTTGTGCCTGGCTGGCTAGAGATGTCCCACTGGTCCACAAGGACAGTGTTAATAGGTGGCATGGACTATACTGGGCCTTACCACAAGCCCCTGGGCACCTTCTGTCTCCTTCTCCTCTCCCCTGCCTCATACACAGATGCAGTACTCAGCCCTGCAATCCTTTGAGCTTGTGGCCCGTGCGTCCAGTTACAGATCTCTGTTCCTTTCCTCACACTCACCTCAGCTTTGCCTCAGGCCGTCTTCCCTGCCCAGAACGCTGCTATCTTTCCTGCCAACATTTGTCAGGAGCCCAGATCAAAGGCTCAGGTTTTTTCCAGATCATATGGTTAGGAAAGCTCCTTCCTCCTCTCTGCTTGTGGGCACGCAATGCTCCACTCCTGTGCAAAACTGAAGAACCGATCAGTGCCTTCATCACCACCCATGCCCCCCTGCCCTCTGCAATGCCTCACTGGCTGGAGGGCATACTGTATTTCCTTCACTGTTCATAAGCAGGTGAAGTGAAACTGACAATGGCTATAACAGGCTACCTACGGACTCCCTACTTTCCTCTGGTTTGTTCTGGAGTGGTTTCTTCCTGGAGCCAAGACCAGTAGCAGGGAGAGAAAAGCTTGGATCCAACCTGGACCTTTTCTGGACCTATGCTAAGAGTTAACGGCAGGAAGACTGTAGGCAGACATAACAGACATAGTATGTACATAGTCATGACAGCAAGAGGAGAAAATGCTTCCTGTTACCTTACAGTATCCCAAGGATTTTAGATGCTTCAGTATAGGATAGGAGTTAGAGAAGGCAAGCTGGGCGGTGGTGGCACACGCCTTTAATCCCAGCACTCGGGAGGCAGAAGCAGGTGGATCTCTGTGAGTTCGAGGCCAGCCTGGTCTACAACAGCTAGTTCCAGGACATGTTCCAAAGCTACAGGAAAACCCTGTCTCAAAAACAAAACAAAACAAACAAACAAAAAAGTTAGAGAAGGCAGCAGGCAGGTCAGAAGAGAGTGCCAGTCATCCAACTGATTTCCAGGACTCCTGGAGGTGGCTTCTAATTGCCTCTGATTTCTCAGCAACCCAAGCAAAAGAGAAAGAGTCAGCTAAGACAACAGAGTCCAGGAAGAGCCAGCTCTTCTTTTCAAGCTTTGAGAAGCACCTACTTAAAGGGACAGGTTGACAAAACCCTGGAATTCACTGGCACATCATTCTGCAGAGAGAAAACAGTTACCCCACCCCCACCAACAGGGACCGAGCCCAGAGCCTACTTCACTACCGTCTCTCCTGCTTCATACATGGGCCCTTGATCTTGTGGCCTGTGTGTCTCATTCTCCTCTATCTTGCCTCCCATCCCTGCACCCTTGCCCACATTCACCTTAGCCTCTCCTCAAGTCTTTTTCTGGATATTTTGAGACAAGGTTTCTCTGTAGCTTTGGAGCCTGTCCTGGAACTAGCTCTTGTAGATCAGGTTGGCCTCGAACTCACAGAGATCCGCCTGCCTCTGCCTCCCGAGTGCTGGGATTAAAGGCGTGCGCCACCACCGCCAAGCTGCAGCCTTCCCTAGCTACTATCCTCCCTACCATTAGAAAACCCAGACCGAAACTTCATTTTCTGTAGATGTGAATGTGTTTATCTGTGTGGACACACACGTGTATGCAGCGCGCAGGCACTTGTACACATGCATGTAAAGAAACAACCTTGGGTATCATCCTCAGGCACTGTCCACCTTTTTGTTTTGAGACAGGGTGTCCCATAGGGTCTCCCAGGAACTTGATAAGTAGGCTTGATCGATAAACCCCAGGAATTGGCCTCAGCCCCCCAGTGTTGGGATTACAAGGACATGCCACCAAGCCAGGCATTTTTTTAATGTGGGTTCTGGCAATCGAACTCAGATCTTTGATCAAATCCAGGTTTTCATGTCTGCGTGGCAAGTACTTTATGAACGGAGCAATCTTGGTTACTCATCCCCCAAAGCCCCTCCCTTTTTGAGATATGACCTTGCTGTGTAGCCCAGGCTAGTCACAAACTCCAAGTCCTTTTATCTTAGTTGCCAGAGTACTGGGTGTACAGGCATGTACCACCATGTCCAAGCAACAAAAAGCAGATTTTTTATTTTATTTTTTTCTATTTTTCTTTCTCTCTTTCTTTTTCTTTTCTTTTCTTTCTTTCTTTCTTTTTTCTTTTTTCTTTTTTTTTTTTTGGCTTTTGAGACAGGGTTTCTCTGTGTAGCCATGACTGGTTGGAGACAGTGGCGACCTCAAACTTCTACCATCCAGTGTTGGGATTAAGTGTGCGCGGCACCATATCCGACTAAAGAGCAACTTCTTAGTGCGTCTTTCAGAATAATCTGAGGACCAACACCCAAGCGCATCCTGCTGAGAAGCAGTGCCCTGGGAGGTGGCAGCTGTCACAGGAAGCTCTCTACACGTGGGCTTGAAGTGGAGCCCAAAGACCTGTGGGGTAGCTGCTGTATTGTTAGCTTCCCAGGGTCTGCCCAGTAAGTCTGCAAGGCACTAGGGTAGTGGTTTTTAACCTATGGGTCATAATCCCCTTAGGGGTCACATATCAGATATCATATATTTACATTTTGATTCCTAACAGTATCAAAATTACAGTTATGAAGTAACAACAAAAATAATTTTATAGTTGGGGATCACCACACCATGAGAAACTATATTAAAGGATCGTAGCATTACAGAGGCTGGGGACCACTGCTCTAGGGTCTTCAGCAGAGCCGGGAAGGACTGGAGACTGATCTCACTCAGTCCCTGACCTCTCTGACCAGCCTAGCTCATCTCTACTTTCCCACCTTTAATGAATTAGAGATTGGCATCAGCTGTCTGATGAAAGAATTTTACATTGCCACAAAAAAACAAAACAAAGCAAAACAAAACTCCAGACGTGTCATGAGTAATATTTCTCTCCACTAAACTTTGACAAATATTTTCTGGGAGAATTTAAATTCATGTTTAAATTATTTTGGGCAAAATTTTAGGGGGTTTATAATTGCTAGGTAACTACACAGAAAAAAAACAAATATTTAGACACATGTTCAGGGCAGAACTTACTCATAAACAACCCAAAGATGGAGCTAGTTCAAATATTCGTCAGTAGATGAACTATCCCATAAGTGACAGGCATTATGGCACGTGCTATGACATGGATGAATCCCCATACATTATGCAGAGAGACTGGATCTAGATGCAAGATTTCACATATTGTATGATTATATTTACATGATGTTTCCATAATGGGCAAATTCATAGAGTGGATAGGACAACTGCTTAGTGGGCATGGAGTTTGTATGAGAGAGATGACAGAGATAGTGGTTGCCAGCACGTGAATGTGCTCAGTGCCACTGAATTGTGTACGTCACAATGGTAATTTTATGTTACATGAGTTGGGGCAGGGAACCAACACTGAAGGGCTGGTCGTCAGTGTTGCTAATGAAAAGCCATCTTATAATTTGACAATTAGCCAGGCAGAGGGTAGGGCTGATATTATTACAGAAATGAAGAATGAAGGACTCACTCCATCAGGGCCAGCACACACACACACACACACACACACACACACACACACGCATGTGCGCACACGCACACACACACACACACACCCTTCCTATACACTAGGGAGGAGGGGACAGTGACCACAAGTGAGTGTAGGCTAATAAAACTAGAGGTGCTTTTTCTTTCGTGTGCTTCCTGCCCAGGGCTCACACATCACTCATCTTGCTAGCCCTGGCCCTGAGTAAGTATTTCCTAGGTAGAATACTGGCATATGGAATAAACCACAAATTAAACACAGGCCTCTGTTACTGTCTATTCATGGCTCATTTATTTTACAAATATTTACATATAAACATTTCCATAATGTTCTCCCCCTGTCTGATTTATTCAGCTTCATCTGCTTTTGTATTTATAGCAAAGAAGTAATAAGGATGACCCTTTCCTGTCAAGGACCCTCTGGGATAAAACTAGGCTTAACTTCCCTGGAGTTACTCCATAAACCTGGGGACATTTTCATCTTCTTTCTTGCTGGATTAATGACCTGTTCCCAAGTCATTCTCTGACAATACTAAAGCAGGGCTGTAAGCAGCATATGTCCTTACCCAATGATAACATATTCTTTTCTATTTTTATCTATCCAGTTAATAGTCATTGAATATTGAGCGTCTGTCATATGCCAAACACTGTGCCAGGTTATCACTGGGGTTATGTCTGTGCCGAGACAGATGCCAGCCCCAATGGCATGTGCACTGGATTTCCAGCAGGTGAACTGCAGTGTGCTGTGGAAGCATTTTCCAGTAGGGTAGTTAGTCTCGGGATACAGGGAAGGTCACCCTGAGCTTGGGGGAGTCACTCAGGTAAGCTAGGCGATTAGGTTAGCAGGAATATAAATGGGGAAGGATCCTCCAGGGCTGGGAGAAGCAGCACAATGCTCTGGCCATGTCCTCTGCCCTGGCCAAGAGCAAGCTAGGACACCCATACCCACAGGGATCCGGGAGGCGCAGCACCGCGTGCACCTGCTCAAGCCACCAGCCAGAGCTGAGTACTTCCTCTTGAGCTCTAGTTACCTGTACCCTTCCCCCTTTAGTCCCCATCCAGGCCCTTTGCTCAAATCACTAGTTGTCATTTTTGGCTGTTTAGGGCTATGGAGGCTCTTTGAGAATCTGATGAAAGTCACAGATACTCCTGTAAAACACACACACACATTCATAGAATTCTGCCTGTAAGTTCAGAGAACGCACTGAATCCTAAACACGCATCCCTGCCCTTCCTGCCTTCTTCCATGTGCTCAAGGCCCAGAGGTCCAGGATGCCTCTTGCATTCCACCAGACCCGGCAGACAGAGTGCCCACAGACGTAGCACCTGCCCTCTATGGGTTTGTCCTGACTTAGGGCTTAGTTCTGCTCGTGGTGCCCGTCAGGAAGCTCGGATGTACACTTTCCATGCTGACTCTGAACCTTGGTCCCTAGGTCTGGGCCTGCATCATTCTTCCTCTACTTGTCTGTGTTTTGGACTCCCTTCCTCTCCTCCTCCCCTCCCCTCCCCTCCCCTCTCTCCCTTTCCAATCTCCACTCTTTTTCTCTTCCCCTGCAGAATCCTTCCGTCATCCGGAGCTACTTTTCCATATGCTCCTCCCCAGCTACCTCTCTTTAGCACCCTTTGAGCAAAAACTGAGTTTGGGTGCGTGGTGACCCTTGTCGGTCATCACAGCACTCACAGGAGACTGCCACCCATCTGAATCCTGCCTGGTCTTACATAGTGAGTTCCAGGCCATCTGGGGGGAACACAGGGAGATCCTGCCTCAAAGAAAGCAACTTTCTTACGAGCTGCTGGGGAAGAACTCCTAGATAGGGTTCTGTTTGAGTGGAAGCTCCTGACTGCAGAGGGATTCTTTCCCAGGGGCAAGTCAAGTTCAGCAAAGCTGCCCAGGCAGCAGGAAGCAGCTGGTGTGAGGAAATGCCTCAAGGAACAGAACATGGAGAAGGATAACAGGGCAGAATTCCTCCCCCCCCAACAGAATTTCTTTGTGTAGCTTTGGAGCCTGTCCTGAAACTCACTCTGTTGACCAGGCTGCCTCAAACTCACAGAGATCCACCTGCCTCTGTCTCCCGAGTGCTGGGATGAAAGGCATGTACCACTACCATCTGGCCAGGACAGAACTCTTTAATAGTTGTTCCCACAATGTCTCAGTATTGTCTGCTGTCCTGGCAGTCACTAAAGAAACACCTGGGCTCACAAGTCCCTCTGTTCTTTGCCCCTTTTAGTCAGATGAAGGCTGTTTTCACCCCGTTAGGTTAGCTCTGCTGGGAACACTGACACTTTCTCAGAGGGAAAGCTTCTGAAGGCTACTGACCTCTACAGGCCTCTTCAGATGGAAAGGTCGGTGAGCCCTGAGTTCTAATGGCAATTTAGAGCCCATCCTCCAGGTGAAAATGCCTTCCTGACAACAGTGGCAGCCTGTGATGGTGTAGGTTGCTCAGGAGGTACCCTGCTTCTGTGTCAGGAAATGCCTGAGCATCCTCAGAAGTCCTTGATTGCCGACCTCAGGATGGGTTAGGGCTTCAGGGGAGACACACCACTGCTTCTAATGTCTCCCCTTCCTCATTAGTGATAGGACCTCTATCTTGTTTCTGTTTCTTTCCTTTCTCATTTGGAGATAATTATAGATTTACGAGCAGTTATAACAAACAATACAGAAGGAGTCATTCTTTATCCAGTTGTTTCCAATGCTGTCTTATAAACTATCATTCAGGATCATGCCAGAACACTGTTATTAACCCCATCCAATAACATTCTGATTTTTCATGAACAGGAATCTGTGTGTACTTAGCTATGCAATTTTGTCACATATGTAGATTTGGGGGGGTCACTACACAGTGTTCATGATGAGAATCTGTCATGCTGTTCCTTTGTTGTTTTGGTGCAGGCTCTCACGTCACCCACGCTAGTCTCACTATGTAGCCAAGGATGACCTCAAACCCCTGACCTTCCGGCCTTCTCCTCCTGAGTGCAGGAGGGGCCATCACACTCGGGTTTCCTTCCTGCCATTCTTTGATAGCCATAGCCATACACACCCTTCATTGATCTGTTAATCCTTTCTATAATTTTGTCATTTCACAATGTTACAGAAATTAAATCATACAGTATGTAACCTTTTGAGGGAAACTTAATTTTTTTAGCTGGGCATATTGCCACCCAAAACAACAAACCATGTTTCCCAGCTTCCATGGTACATGTCTGGTGTAGCCATGTGACCAAATTTGGATGGACTGCTTTTACGTGGGAGTGTTCTTTGGATCTCTTCGAAGGCTGTTTATCCAGAACTGACACAACGGGGGAGTCTCCCCTCATGACCTTCATGCTGCTAGTGGGTATTAGGATAGAATGGTTAGGGTTCAAGCATCTCTCTTGAACCATGAGGTAACTGTGATGATAAAGAGATCTGTGCTCTGAAAGTAGAAATAAAAAATCTATAACCCTGGTCCCCTAATGGCACCATGGAGCCACTGTATCAGCTCAGTACTATCCATGGTCAGACTTCTTCAAAATGAGGAGAAATACATTCTTGGTTTGTTAATGCATTTTCCCCGTTCGTTATATCTGACTGACCCTGAACTGAACTTACACAAGGTATTTTCAGAATTTTAAGCAGAGGAGCAATGACCTGAGCTGGGTTTCAGAGGAGCGGTTCTTAGACTTGGGTACGTGTCTGAGTTACTTAACACGGATCACTGGGCACTGACCAAGAGCACTTCTGAAGCAGTAGAACTGGCTGGCCCCAGGAGTGTGCAGTTCTTTCTCTCTCTCTCTCTCTCTCTCTCTCTCTCTCTCTCTCTCTCTCTCTCTTTCTTCCATTCATTCTTTCTTTTTTTCTTTTTTGGTTTTTCAAGACAGGGTTTCTCCATATAACTTTGGAGCCTGTCCTGGAACTAACTCTGTAGACCAGGCTGGCCTCGAACTCACAGAGATCCGCCTGCCTCTGCCTCCCGAGTTCTGGGATTAAAGGTGTGCGCCACCATCACCCGGCAGGAGTGTGCATTTCTAGCAAGGTCTTAGGTGACATGAACGCTGGACCAGGGCTGTATCTTGACAACTACTTGTTTGAATGAATGGCCTTGGCAGAGTGGACATTGATCTGGTGGCATAAAGATTGAATAAAAGGAACCCTGCCTGGGACAGAGAAGACCACCAAATGACTTGTTTAAAATGAGACTGAAAGTAGCGGGGAGTAGAAGAAATTCAGAGGAGACTGATGAGCATTCCAGGGACAACAGAGTGGGCAGGACCTAGGGACGGCCCGGTGGAAATGAGTGGGTACCAAAGATGGTGGACGGGAGAACGAAGGCCGTCTGCTGACCCGGAGGGCAGGTCCTGGGCTTGCTGTCTGCATAGGAGAAGTGTGCTATTTGGCAGAGTCAAAATGGAAAATAAGAACAGGACAGGCGACTGGGCTGTAGGCTGTGAGCTGGGAAATGCCCACACAAGGCTGTCATTGGAACAGCTGTGGAGATGTGTGGGCAGAGGACAGGATCTCGCCAAACCTTACATAGAGTTAGGAAGATGGGACAATTCAACAGTCAAGTAAAACAGTGGACAAGGAAAGTGGCCAAGACTCGTATGTGCTGGAAGGGAGTGGCTAGAGCTCTCACCCCGCTCCTCTCTTCCCTTGCCTCTTCTTTCCCTGGGAAATCAGGCCACACCCCTTACAGCTCTCTTTAGAGTTAATAAATAGTATTTCTGGAAACCTTGTAGCTCTTACTGAGAGTTGAGTTGTTTCCCCCTCCCCACCTTGCAGCTGCAGGCCTGAGCCCACCCAACCCCAGATCCAAGGTGGACCTGAGTTATAGCCAGTTCTCATCAGTGTCTTCCTGGCTTCTAGCATTTAGGCCAGGTCATGTGGCATGGAACCTCTTCCGGATCAGTACTCTCTCTCCCCACAACTAGAAGGGCAGGAAACTCCCTCATTTCCTTGGAACTAAGGAAAGTCTGTCTTACTTCAGGGCCTCCTCGTGGCTACCTATGGCCACGATGCTGTAAGTATTCTAATAAAGAGAGGGAGGGTTTCAGAGAGGAGGATCATGGCACCCAGATGCCAAGGAGCCAGCTTAGGAAGGGATGGGTACCATTACTGAGATCATTCTCAGTGTAGGAACAGGAGAGCTTTGGGGATAGAGGTCATTACTCTTGATGAAGAGAGGAAGCAGAGAGCCAGGATGTTGTGAGGGGGTCACAAACAGCACTTTTACAAGAGATGGGGATCTAAGTTTAGTGTAACAGAAGGAAAGAGCTAAGGACAAGGTGATAAGCTAGGCACTAGAAAAGAAAAGGCAACGAAGGGACTAGGGCCTGAGTGAGTGTCATCACTAGGTGTTTGTCGCTGGGATAAAACAGCATGATCAAAAGCAACTTGGGAAGGAGAACATTTATTTCATCTTACAACTCTGAGGTCACATCACCTGAGGGAAGTCAGGGCAGGAACTCAAGGCAAGAACTGAAGAAGAGGTCATGGAGGAGTGCTGCTTATTGGCTTGCTCCTCATGGCCTGATCAGCATGCTTATAGCACCCAGGACCACCAGCCCAGGAGTGGCATATTCTATAGTGAGCTGCGCCCTCTTAAGGCATGTTACATTTGTTTACGCTCTGGAACATTTGTTTAATGATGCAAAGATGTGTTGCTTTTATGTTGCATTTGCTTAACTCTGTGAAGCTGTGATTCTTTGATTGTCTAAAACTCCTGATGGTCTAATGAAGAGCTGAGCAGCCAATAACTATGGTAGAGAAAGGATAGACAGGGCCAGCAAACAGATAATAAATATAAGGAGAACTCTGAGAGAGGAGGAAGAAGGAGCAAGAAAGAATAAGGGGAGAAGGACGTCAGGGGTCAACCACCCAGTCACCAGCCACCCAGCCAGCCATGGAGTAAAAGCGAAAGTAAGATATACAGAAATGAGAGAAAGATAAAAGCCCAGAGGCAAAAGGTGGTCGGGATAAAATAATTTAAGAAAAGCTGGATAGAAACAAGCCAAGCTAAAGTCTGGCATTGTATTTGGGAGCTGGGTGACGGGCCCCAAAGAGCAAAGAGTAAAACAACCAACAACATTTTGGTGTTCCAATGTGGAGAGAGAGAGTAAAAAGAACAGCCAACAACAAGGATTTGGCTGGCTGGGTCTCATACATGTAGTCACATGTGGTCTTAATCAATGTGAGTCCATGCGCATGATGACACTGTCATGTCCAGCCAGTACTGTTTCACTGAAGAGACCCATTGCTTCTGGCACTTACATTGATCTTTGAGCTTTACAGGAGGGAAAGGGATGTAAATGTTTATTAAGAGCTGAGGGTTTCACAGTCTTATTTGCACATTGGCTAGTTGTAGGTCTCTGCATTAGTTGCCTTCTACTGTAAGAAGGAGCTTCTCTGATGAGGGTTGTGAGATTCACTAATCTATGCATTTGTGAGCCATGATGTCTGTTTTGGGAACCAAACCTAGGTCTTTAGCAAGAGCAGCAAATGCTCTTAGTTGCTGAGCAATCTCTCTAGCCTTCTTTTTAAATTTTAAGTTTTTTTTTTTAATTAAGTCAGACATGGTGGCACACACCTTTAATCCTAACACTTGGGAGGCAGAGGCAGGCAGATCTCCAAATTCTAGGCCAGCCTGGTCTACAGAGTGAGTTCCAGGACAGCCAGGGCTACATAGAGAAACCCTGTCTTGAAAACAAAACACCACCGCCAACAACAAAAGAACTTAAAAAATCAACTTGAAAAGCCATCATACAAGGTAACGGGGCTAATGGCCTCTTCATGAGTGTATCATTGCACTTAGTTCATATTCATCAATCCCCACTACAGCCTTCATTCCTCCTCTGCCCCTCCCTCGACTGATGCTCTTTCTCTACCCAAACAGTCCCTTCACCATAACTTTTGTAGTTAAGGTTTTTTTTAGCTGTAAGAGTTGGAAGGACACCATAGACTTCTGGGATGCTATTCCTTTTGTCTGGATTGGGAAGGCATTTGGGGTACACTCTCCTTTTGGGGAGTCACTTAAGAAAAAGAGGCTAGAAGTTCCTTAGCTTTTATTTATCAATCAGGAAACAAATAACTATATCCCACAAGGCTGTAGGAATCTCATGTTGGGGGACTGGATAGGTTAGGGAAAGTAGGAATGGGAGCCTGTGTTTGTGTGTGTGTTGGGGTGTCACCAGTAAGAGAAAGAAAAAAAATGCAGAAGCCTTTGTCCAGGGCTGTGCTGTACTTGATGAAGCATTCTGGGAAGAAAGGAGAAGGCTTCCTGTCACCAGGAGCAGTGACACACAGGCAATGTGGAGTGGCAGATACAAATGTGTAGCACACACCAGCAGGCAGCTGTGCAGGAGACTAAAAGCTCACTGATGTTGAGAGCTGGCAGGGTGGGCTGGGGGCTGGGAAAGGCCGAGTCCCAAATCCCTCACTGAGGCACCAGGGCCTGCAGAGTGCTTTCAAAATTATTGGCATGAGGTCACTCTTCAAGAGAGTGCAAGCTTGGCCCAGGGAACCCAGGCAGCAGTAGGCAGAACTGGACTCCAGCCTGCCCAGCCTTCCTCCAGAACGTCTCCTGGGAATGCTTCCCTGGCATCCGTGCATGGTGGAGGGAAGAGCTCAGTGTCTCTGCCATCTGCGGTGATACGATTCTAGTCCTAGACAGAGCTTTTGAGGGGCAACCCTGGCGAAGGGATGGCAGGAGGGGCTTCCTATCCAGACTTTGAAACCAGAGGGAAGCTGGTCTCCTTATGTGAGGGTCTGCTGTTCATGCTTATTGGAACGCAAATTGTTTGCGAGAGTTTAAGTGGTTTACCAACCATGACTGTATAAGAACCAGATTAGCTCCTGAGGCCTGAGAACCATCCATTCTACCCATTTGAGGCCATTCTCTGGGAAGCAGTATTAGTGGGGAAACATCCCTGGTTTGGGGTACTTCTATTTCTTCTGAAGCTTTCCTTCTGACATACATCCTGGTCATTAGGGTACCTACCTTTGTCTATCATTTAAAAAAACAAAGGCATGACATGGGAGAACAAGAAGGGTGTGGGTTTTTTGTTTGTTTGTTGTTGTTGTTTTGTTTTGTTTCTGTTTTTGATTTTTCAAGACAGGATTTTTCTGTGTAGCTTAAGCTGTCCTGGGACTCGCTCTGTAGACCAGGCTGGCCTCTAACTCAGAGATCCACCTGTCTTACCCTCCTTAAAGGCATATGCCACCTTTAAGGGTGTGATTGAAGAAGCCATAGCCTTGAACCAGTTAGAATATGGAAAATGAGTAAAATCCCCCGACCCCCAGCTCAGTTCCTTGACCACTGTCATTAGCTGCCCGCCACAGGCCTCCATACAGACTTCCACAGTGAGCTGGAGTGCTGGTGCCTGTGGGCTTCTCTGCTTGCTGAGTGCATCTCCTGAGACTCCGCAGCTGGCACATCTAGCAGCATTCTGCCTGTGCCCCAGGAGTTAGGCTCTGTTATTCAGATTATTTCTTGAGGACCATAAAGATGGATAAAACAACACCAGTTGTGTAAACCTTCAGGATGTGAGTTCAAACCCTGGAATATGAATAAAAAAACCGAACAGTGGCATGCATCTGTATCATCAGCACTCCTGTGGTAAGATGGGAAGCTGGGGCAAGAACTGGCCAGAGACTTAAGGGCTAGCAACCAGTTATGTGAATCAAATTTCTCTTGCATCTGGGGTGGTTATTTATTTGGTTCAGGCTTCTTTTTAGCCCGAGAGTGATTATGACTTCCCAGATTAAATTCAAAGAGCTCATCCAGTGAGTATGTGTGTCATGCCTTAGAAATCATTTTTAAAAGTAGTTCCCCCATCCAAATTGGATGATCCTGGCAAGATGGGGCTAGGGAAAAAATGACAGAGGAAGAGGAGAGGAATTTAAATTCTCCTACACAGTTGGGATAGTGTCTCTCCTGGACCAAGGGAAGACAATCATCTTGAAATTCAAGCCCAAAGCTTCCAATTTTCCTGCTGCCATTTGTTTATTTTTTGTAGGGGTGGGGCAGCTTTTGTCCTGGCTGTAGTAGGACTTACTACAGCCTAGCGCCAGAGACCACACACCTCCTCTCCTGCTACATACGGTTCTCGAAGGGATTCTATACTCTTTGTCAGAAGGTGGCTCCTTTGGGTCTTTGTGAATGAACCTCATTAGAACTATGATCAAAGAATTACACATTATTAGAGCAAAAGAAATATAGAAGCAGAGTTGTCTGCCTCCTTCCCCAGTTTTCTAGAAAATGAACCCAGCCAGGATAGTGCTCCCAAGCCTCATTGCTCACAGTTATGTCAATGGCATTGCTGTATAACTGGAAAGTCAGCTCATGTTCTATTTTCTCGTCTGGGACACCGTGGTAGAGCAGAATATACACTGTAAAATGTGCCTCTTTTGCACAAGGGATGTTTGGACTGGTTATTTTGAGATACAACAGACATATGAGAAACTGTGAAAACACAGTATAAATGACTCTTCTGGGGGAAATGTACATCTTTGTAGGAAAATGTCCACTTGTAAGCGTGTCTTCCTTCTGCACTGGGAAGACAATCCTGGATTAATCTCAGTTACATGTTATCAGTGGGAGGACTGAGAATATAGCTCAGTGGAAGGCACATGAGTAGCATGAACAAAACCTTGGGTTTGGTCCCCAATATTGCCAGAAAAAAAGTTTTATCAACTAAGAAAGCCTCAATTTAAATTCTCTTAATAAGAGTTGTGAGATCGGGAGATAGCTTGGTAGCAAGAGTACTAGTTGTTCAAGCATGTGGACCTGGGTTCAAATTCTGGCACCCATGTGAAAAGTTGGGCACATATACACCTATAACCACAGTGTTGTTGGGGGCAGACACAATCAGATCACTGGGGCTTGCTGGCTACCAGCCTATCTTCTGATTCAGTGAGAAACCCTGTCTCAAAGGAACAAATCAGAAAGCGCAGGATGCCAGAATACTTAGTTTTCTGCAATTGTGTCCATACATGTATACACATATGTATACAACACACAAATGCACATGTATGCACGTACACCTTATGCCAGTACTTTCTCCAAAAGTGACTCTCCCTTCTTGCTCCTCTCTTTGTCTTTGGCTGAAGATGGTACCAGAACCTGAATCCTAAACCATTTCTTTGAGATTTAGGCTTTGTTGCCTTTGGCTTCTCCCATGTATGTATCAGGCCTATGTGTAAATAAGCTCCTGTTTTTTGTGTTTTTTTATTGCTAAACTGTTTTTGTTCTAGTGGTCCTAGCTGAGAGCTACAAAGGGTAGATGGAAGCTTGTGTTTTCTTTCCCTATACTCTGAATTCCTGGAAGATATAGAGTATTTCTGTTCTGTCCAACACAGCAGTCTGGTTACAATGGCTTCACTCCTGTTCTGCGCAGGGAAGAGGTGCACATGAACCTCTCTGTGCCCAGCCTGGAAGACAGCTAAAGAAAGAGAGAGGTGAACAAAGCTTCCCTCAGTTTCTACTTGCTGACCCAATAACCAGTGTTGAGCATTCCTAGAGCTGACAGCACACACATGGAGAAAAACAGTTCTTCATCCGAGCCAAGGGAAGCCTGTCAGTTTGATACATCACAGGAAAAGGAAGAGAAAGCATTTCTCTCGCAAGTGGTCCGGGAAGTGTCTGTGTTTGGGATGCCTTTTCTCTGTGTCCTCAGGCCATAAGTGATGCAGGCTTAGAGCTAGGGCCCAGCATGGCCTGAGCGATCGATTAACAAGCAGGAGCAGCGGACATCTAGCTTGGTGCCTGGAAACTCAACCAGGCCAGCACCCCCTCTCCCCTAAACTGCAGTACAACTGGCTGACCCACATACCCAGCAGGATCCCATCCTCTGAACCCCAGCAGAGTGACCCTCCTGATGCTTCTTCTATTGCAGGCATGCACTTGTAAATCTGGGCTGGGAAGCAGAACTACAGAGCTTTTCCTACATTCGTCCATAGCATCTATTTATGAGATGGGTTTCTAACGCGATTATTTCTCCCTGCCTTGATCTGATTATATGACCTTTTAGAATTTTCTTTCTTTTGTTCATTCATTCATCCATCCATTGAACAAAGAGCATCTGGCATCTACTTCCTGCTGGGAACCTTCTAAGCCAAAATCAATAGAATGTTTCCCAAGCTTTAAAATTCCCTGCTCGTAACAGCAGCCTATTAAATAGGAAAGCAGAGGGGTGGGCCAAATTCAGAAATAGCCATACTAAATCTAACTTCTGCTTTTTTGCTAATTATTTGTTCTCTCCAAATCCCGGTTTCAACAACTCTAAAATGGGAAGAATTCCCCACAGAATTGTTATGATTTAAAAGGGGGAGCATAAATAAAACATTTTGTACTTCATGCCTAATGCACACATACACACACACACACACACACACACACACACACATACACAGAGAGAAAGAGGGAGAGAGAGAGAGAGAAAGACAGAGACACAGAGAGATAGAGAGAGACAGAGAGAAAGTAACCCAATCCGCCTCAACATTCTCTTCCCTTACTACCTTATAACCCTGGTCAACATTGTCATTCAAGTTCATGTCACTTACTAGGGCCGTGTTCTTGGAGTTTTAATCCTCTGTGAGAATAAGATCTGTGTCAAGGTTGGCTGCAAAGCCCAGAGCTTATGGGAGAATGGATCCATGAAGTCCAGTTAATAAATAAACACACAGACATCAAGGCTACCGGCTGTCAGAGTAACAAGACTTTATGTTTTCCTGGCTCCTGTCAGCTTCAGGACTGGAAACACTTAATGAATTAGTCTCGCTGGCAGCCCTCCTGGGCAGAAATACTGCTGTGTCAACAGCGTGCAGTCACGGTAACCAGCCAGAGGTCAAGTGCTTCTCTGTACTCTGCCAAGCAGATCCCTAGAGCGGCTTTGTTGGAGGTTTGTTTCTGATCATAAATGTATCAACTGTGTATTAGGTAATTTAAATGACATAAGTCAAAAACTAAGGTCTAAAACCCCTTACAAATCTGTCCATGGAGATAAGCGTGGCTGCTTTTTTATGCTATGTCTACACAGACATACCATACCTACACATACTTAGATTATACTGTGTACTTGATGTTTTAAATTTAACAACACATCGTGTAACCTACGTTTCTACATCATTTTAAGTGGTAGCTAGCTTACTATAGAAACCTATTGTTAAGTATTTCTGCTGATACTTGCATGGTTTAGATTTGGCTTGGGTATGTCTTTACAAGACTAGAAGTTTGTATTAGAAGCTTGACTTCCCACAAGGGTAGGAATGTTGGAAGGTTTTAAGGGGCAAAGGGTTAGCTGGAAGCAATTTGGTCATTGTAGGCTTTGCCTTCAAAAGGAATTGAAGAATGGCCATGATGGTACAGACCCTAGAAGGTGGAAGCTGGAGGGTCAGGAGTTGAAGGTTATCCCCAGTTACATGACAGGTTCAAGGCCAGCCTGGGCTATTAAAAACCTAAAGGGAACTGAAGTAGTTCTTCAAGACCCTGGTTTGCTCTCAAGAGAGGGTTTTTACACAAGAGTAACTGTGGTTAGTGACGTAGCTCCATAGGTAGACTTAGGTTTCATCCCAAACACCACATAAACTGAGGATGATGATACACAACTGTAACCCACTTGAAAGGTAGATGATGCAAGATCAGAAGTTCAAGGACATCTTCTGCTATAGCAAGCTTAAAGTCAGCCTGAGCTACATGAGGCCCCATCTCAAAACAAAACAAAATGAACAAATGGGACCATGATGGTTGATATTGGCTGTTAACTTGATAGGGTCTAAAATCACCAGAGCACGCCCCCCGCCCCGGAAGCCCCCGAGCTTGCCCCCAGCATGCCCGGTCTGTGAGGGATTAACTAGATTACATTAATCGAGGTGGGAAGACCCACTCTAAATGTGGGTAGCACCACTCCATGGGCTGGGATCCTGGACTAAAAGAAAGAGAAAGCTAGCTGGGCACAGGCCTTACATTGCTCTCTGCTTCCCTTCCTACTTTGATCAGCTGCCTTAAGTTCCTGCTGCCATGACTTTCCTGCCATGTCAGCCTGCAACCTCAAACTTTGAGCCAAAACACACCCTTCTTTCTTTAAGCTGTCTTCATCAGGTATCTTGTCATAGCAACAAGAAAGTAAATACAGTGGCCTGTTTAGGGTTCCTCTCTGGCTTCCTGTCTTGCCATGTGATCTCCCTTTTTTGTAAGTTTTCCAACCATGATGTGTAGTCAAGGGAGAGGGGACCCTCATCACAGGTAGCACCACGCTGCTTAGATATTAGGCCTCCAAAATTGTGAGTTAAATAAACCTCTTTGCACAAGTACCTGGCCTTGGGCATTTTTGTTATGGTATGGAAAATGGACACTACCTAAAGATTGCTTTAAGTACATGTATAATCGTGTGTTCCCTCCTTTAGGATTTAGAGAGCAGCAGGAGAGAGGGCACAGGCATGGAAGAACGTGGGAGCTTTGTAGAAGGAAATGTTGCTTGATGTGCCAGGAGAGGAATGGGACCCCCGTAGGGAATACAAAAGGGGAACTCTGAGAGAGGCTGTGCATTTAGAGACTGTAGGGAGTCTCTAATGAACCTGGAACCCCAGCTCCTCTCATCTGCCCCCACTACCACCTGTTTGAGAGCTGTTCCTGGAGCCCCTAATGTTGCCTTCACTGTCCTGCTCTGGCTCTTGCCAACCTCTCCAGACTCTGATCTCCTTGTCCCTGTCCTGGTGCTTGGCTTCTGACCTCCTCCTCCGACGCTTGGCGAGGCTGTGCTGAGCCTGGCGTGCCCATCCACTAGGTTAAATGGTTTTTGGAGATCAGAGTCAGTCTCTGGTTCTTCCACCCCACTCAGGCTGCATTAGTGCCTCCTCCCTTCAACACCCCATACTATTAGAATCCCAGCCCCTCTATTCTGATACCTTTTGTGTCCTTCTCTCTTCTGGTTTTTAGGGTTAGTGTTAGTGTCTTATATACTGTATATATAATGGGCGCTCAGTTGGTATTACAATAGTAAAGGTGGTCTCGGAGTTTCTTTTGGGTGTGACCAAGATACATATGTCATGCAAAGCAGACGGTAGATCCCAGCTCTATCCCAGTCTTCATCATCCTCTGTGTTACTGCTCTCCATCTCTCGCCTAGATCATGAGTGTCATTGACCCACTCGTTGTCACTCAGATAGCCTTCTGCAGACATTATCTATGGCTGCACTCAGCCAATACAGAGCTTGCTGTACAGGTGTTAGAGCCTGTGTTTCTCCCCAGAACCCACATAAGAGTCAGGCATGGCAGTGCATGTTGGAGGTGGAGACAGGAGGATCCCTGGAGTTCACTGTCCAGCCAGCCTTGTCTACTTGGCAAGTGATCATATCTCAAAAACAAGATGTGTGGCACCTGAAAAACAACACTCAAGGTTGTCATCTGGCTTCTGCATATATGTGCACACATATGCATGCACAGTCACGTGCATACATGTACATGAACATACAGCAACATTCTGTGTACATTATTTTTCTATTTCTCAGCCATCTGAATTGCTCTTAGGATAATACTAAGGACTATAATGTAGCCCTACATATCTGGTCAGCCTCATGGGTCTCTTTGGTTCTACCTGCTGCCCCATTCTCTCTCTCTCTCTCTTTTTTTTTTTGTGTCAGGGTCTTATGTCGCTGAAGCTGGCCTCAAACTCTCTATGTAGCCAAGGATGTCCCTGAACTCCTCATCTACCTGCCTCTACCTTCCAAATGCTACTAGTTAGACATATGCCACCACATGCAGTTTATGTGGTCCTGGGAGATTGAACCCAGGGCCTTGTGCACGCTAGACAAGTTTTCTACCAACTGGCCCTCTGTACCATTTTTCTCTGTAGTTCTTATATCCCAGCCATGATCTATCTTTCTGATCACCACACAGCTGAAGTCCTTTCTTGCCTTGGGAACATTTCACTCCCCGAGTAACTGGCTCTTTCCCATCCCTCAGGTTTCTGCTTCAGTATTACTTTATCTATGAGGACTCAAGGAACTCTAGGAAGAAGTCTTCTGTCATCTAAGAAGAAAGGACTTAAGAAACTTTTGAATTTGCATGGCCCTACCTGCTTCCAGTCAGTCCTGGGTGGATGGCTGGATAGACGGAGGCCAGAAAAGAAGGAAAGAATGGGGCCTAATGTTGTGTGTTCGAGAAGTGCTAGTCTGTCGCGCTTGTCTCATGGGCTCCGCAGAGAGCATATGAAGAATGGTAGACACGTGCGCAGGTACAAAGTGAGAACTAAGATGGGCAGGGCAGCTTTAGGGTTTTTTTTCCTGTTTTTCTCTTAAGTCATAAAAGGCCCTGTCCCGGCTAGTTTCTTGTCAACTTGACACAAACTAGGATTACCATAGAGGTGGAAGCCTCAATGGAGAGACCGCCTCCATAAAATTAGGCTGCAGTTAAGCCTGTGGAGTATTTTCTTAGTTAGTGATTGATGGAGGAGGGCTCAGCCCATTATTGGATGAGGCCACCCCTGGGCTCATGGTCCTAGGTTCTATAAGAAAGCAGACTGAGCAAGCCATGTGGAGCAAACTAGTAAGCAGTATTCCTCCATGACCTCTGCATCAGCTTCGGCCTCCAGGTTCCTTTTCTGTTTGGGTCCTGACTTCCTTCAGTGATGGACTACGGTGTAGAAGAATAAGCCAAATAAACCCTTTCTTCCCTAAGTTCCTTTGGCCACGGTTTTTCATCACAGTAATATTAACTCTAATTAAAACAGGTTTATTTCCAAGAAATTGCAATCTTTTCTTCTCAAATACTATAGTAAAATAACTTACGCTAGATTTTAAAAAACAACTTCATTTGTGGGGCTGGAGAGATGACTCAGTGGCTTAGAGCACTGGCTGCTCTTGCAGAGGACCTGAGTTTGATTCCCAGCACCCACATGGTGGCTTACAGCTGTCTATAACTCCTGTTCTGATAACCTCTTCTGACCTCCACAGGGAATAGGCACACATGTGATGGACAGACATACATCCATGCAAGGCAAAACATTTATCCACTTAAATAAAGACATAAAATAAAATAAAAACTACATTTATATTTGGAAATTCCAGAAGACCTAGTTATTATTTGTCTTCCAGAAAGGAAACATTTATATTTATATTTGGAAATTCCAGAACACCTAATTATCATTCGTCTTCCAGAAAGGAAACATTTAGGAAGCTGGTGGGGATTGAGGAAAGCCTTGAATTCAAATAAATAAGCATCTCTCTCTCTCTAGAGCACATTGGCATGCTTTCTGAGCAAGGCTATGTATGCTACAGAAGCACAAAGATGAGAAAGCTTCCAGAAGAATTCTCCCCTAGTCTGCCTTTCCCACATGATCTTTCCAACAAAGCTTCAGGAATTCAATAATCTCACATCTAAGCCTGTGGCAGTCTATGGTAGAGACAGCTTGTTACCGAGCGCCTAGCTGATTTCATCACCCTTTGTCTGCAGATGGGGACCCTGAGTTTTACTCATTAGCTAGGCATGCTGTGAAACAATCTTTGTATACTGTAGACATCTATTGCTCTCAGTGTTAATAAAAAGTTGATTGGCTTTTCAGGCTAGAGAGAATGCTAGGAAGGAGGGCAGAGTCAGAGGAGTTGACGGCCAGATGGAGAGGAAGTAGGACATGCAGTAGAGGTAAAAGCCACAAGGCTCAAGGCAGCACATGAATAGAAATGGGTTAATTTAAGTTATAAGAGCTAGTTAGTAATAAGCCTGAGTGGTCAGCTGAGCTTTTATAATTAGTAACAAGTCTCTGAGTGGTTATTTGGGAAGCCACTGGTGGAACAGAGCTGATCGCGGTCCCAATAAAAACCTCCACCTACATAGGCTAAACACTGTTAGTGAGACCAGGGATTGGTAAAGATGCAGGCTTTTAGCAGCCGTGTTCCCTTGAGATGTTCCTGATATCTGTAGGAGTTATTCACATGGATTTCCTGCCACTATCCTGAACTTAACAGGCTTAAAACATAACTTTTCCCCCAAAATAACAACTCCCATTTCCATTAACATGATCGCCATTGCTCAACTGCATAGCGCCGAAAACTTAAGCCTACAATACTTTTATCCTCCTTAGGGACTGTTACAAACCTTTGCTTTGTTTCTCATCCCTCATATCACCCAGTCTTACTCTTAGCAAACAATACCATCTGTCATGGAGGAGAATCACAACATCAAGAGCCTCCTGAGCAGAGAGAGGAGGAGTGGGGAGGGGGGAGAAGCGGAGGGAGGGGAAACTGCGATCAGGTTGTAAAATAAATGGAAAAAATTAATGAATAAAAAAAAAAGCCTCCTGAGCTTGCAGTCCCATTGCTAGCCTAACTAGTCTTGTTCAGGATTACCCCAACTCTCATCTATTCCCTCCCCATGGAAAGGCTGACAGGTTCCCCTGGTCTGTCCAGCCTCCCACATGTGACCTAGGTCTACCTCCTACCCTCCCTGAAGTCTGCACTTCGTGGACTGTTACCTCTACCCCTTCCCTTTCTTCTTCCCCCTTGGCTCTGTCCTTTCAGCTCTTGGATACCATCAAGCTTCTGTCACTCTTAGAAACAGCTCATTGCTCCCACACGATGCTACTGCCCAGTGATGTCTCTTCTCTGCCAGGGCAAAGCTAGGAGGAACAAAGTCTACACTGGAAGTCCCCACATCCCTGCAACAGGCACCCGTCCCCTGCTGCATTTCTCTGCCCGGTCACAGCCGGACACCTCCAACATTTGTATCTGCTGCCTCTACCTTCTTGCAATGTACTCACTCTGGACTTGCTGAGATCCGACTTCAGCCCCTGCCCACTATTCTGAAACTGCTTCTGCACAGTCTTCAGCGACCTCCATGCTGTCTCTCCCAAACACTCTGCTATTGGCCAGTCACTCTTCCTCCAAACTTACCCTTAATTGTTTTCTTCAGCCTCTCATGGCACTGCCTCCCCAGATTCTAAGTTTGGTTTACTAGCAACCTGCTCCCTCCTGACCCTGCCGCTGCACTCATGGGTCTCTCCCAGGTTTCTGCCTTTGCTCCACCATGCCTACCTCAGGCACTTATATAACCATGGCTCATCCTTGAGTTCCAGACTTGTGACTCTCAAGACATTATATTCTTAGATGTCTCATAGGAATCACTGATACTTCTCTCTTTTTCCAATGTAAATTTCTTTTGGTTTCTTCCTCTTTTACTGCCCAAAGCCTCAAAGTCCAGCAACCTGTGGGTCATCCCTTCTCTATAGTCAAATTACCAAGTTCTACACATCTCATTTTCTAGAGCAAATCACTCAGATTCACATTACTATAACAAAATACATGAGATTTACAAAGCAGCAGAATTTATTTGACCAGTCTGAAGCTTCCAGCCCAAGACCAGAGCGATCTATTACTTTGGAAGGCAGTGGCAGAGAATAGGTAGTAGAATAAACTGTTTATTTTATGGCAAAAAGCCAAGAAGTAAAGGGATCACTGCCACAAACCCTCTTGAATAGTACATTCATAGTCCATAAGGACTTCATATGGCCTAACATCCTGCAGGTTTTACCAGCTCCCAATAATGCCCCCTTGGAAACTAACCGTTTAACATGAGGATGAGATAGACCTTCCTTCTCTGTTCTTTAATGCCATTGTCTTCATTGGGCTGATTAACCCATGACTAGATAGTTACAATCTATTTATATCTTTTGTAAACTATCCATACCCACCTCTTTCCATTAAGCTATGCAAGGCTCCTACTGTCTCTTATTGCTTCAAGTGTATCCTTTAGAGTTTGTAATTACACTATGAGTCCTTTGAGGGTGTGGGTCATGCGTAGTCTTCTAGACTCCTCCAATGGTCCCAGAATAGCAGTGACAATAGACTAGATGGCTTCAAAACATATGAGACAGCAATAAAACCTGTCTGCTAAGAGATAGGTTATATTCTGGCACAAAGAATGCTATTCACTTAATTCTACTGCCATAGTTACAAGATGTGCTGTGTGTCGGCACAACCTCAGCAAAGAAGTTGGTAATGAGGACCCTGGGAAAGGTATCCCACCAAGATGCTAGCATGGGCTATGGTGTTACCGCAAGGTCTCAGATAACTTTGGAGATCTTTTTGTTGTTTGTTTGTTTGAGACAGGGTTTCTGTACATAGCCCTGGATGTCTTGGAACACATTATTTAGATCAGGCTGGTCTCAAACACAGAGATCTTGCCTCTGCCTCCCAAGTGCTGGGACTAAAGGTGTGCGCCACCATGCCTAACCCTATTTTAAAGATCTTAAATTTGAGGGCAACTATCTGTAAAGTTTTATGTGGTCCTGAAGCAGTTTTCAGGGTCCTGGAACCCTGGGCCTATGGTCTAACTGGTTTGTAATGGTTGTTTCATCTTGGAAACAAGAGGCAACAGTTTAAATCTTACATGAATCTCCTCTGTTTTCCATAGTTTAAGACTGTTCTATTTCCATTATCTTGAGGCTCAGTCTATTTGATAACCTTCGTTATACATTTTCCCCCATCACTGACTTTTCCTCAGTAAGAATTTCAGCATCTTTCTACCCTCCATCCTGGAAGACATTAACAGAGAGAGAAATGACTTCCTTACCTAACCTAACTCCAGATGCCACCACCGTCTCCTTGACGCCAGTGGCTACCATTTTGCAGTTCACTCACCCAACACCATGGTCATATTTAGGATCCATTTTGCTGCAACTGTCCTCTGGTCAGTCCACACCTGGGCTACAATCACAGTCTCCTGACAGTAATTTCATCTCAGAGCATAGTGATGGCTGCCATATCCCCACCCTACACAGCTCATACACCCATACTGCTCCTCCATCGCCTGTTAGACAGAGCTTTCTAACATACAAACCCGGGAGTGTTATGTCCCTGCTCAGAAATTTACGTTGGCCCCACATTTCATACAGGATCAAGAAGTCGCAGTCCTTAATCTAGCATGCAGCCTACCACGCTGCCGTCTACTCTCATGTCTCTATAAGTGGACATGTCATACTCTGACATGACTGGACTACATACGGTTCCTGGCCTCCCCTGTCAGCCACTAAGCTCCTAGAGTCTCTCTCTCTCTCTCTCTCTCTCTCTCTCTCTCTCTCTCTCTCTCTCTCTCTCTCTGGCTGGAAAGGCTACTTTCCTGCCTACCTATAAAGATGCTCATCTTTGGCTCCAGTTCAAACACCAATTTCTCCCACCCTGCTCTGGAAGCCTCTTCTGCCTAATCCAGGTAGAGCTAGGGGTTCTTTCTCCTGGGTGGCCTAGAACTTTATGAAGCAGCCATTGCAACATTTACTTTATCAGATTTCGTAGCATGAAGGTGGGAACCATTCCTGTTCATCTCTGTATCTCAGCCCCACGTGCACGCCTGGCTCAAAGTCGCTTCAATAAACATTATGGAAGGAATAAAGGAATGAGTTCTAAAGTCACCTTGCCCCTTTTCATGTGAGGTCAGAAGAGCCTGGGCACTGGAATTAATTGGATCTCTTCTCTCTTTACCCTGGCTCACTGCCCTGCCCATATGATTAAACCTTCTAATAGAATTGGCTAAGCAGCATATACAAATCCCTCAGCATTAAGGAGAAGAAAGGCTTCCAAGTGCTTAGAGAAGAAAGAGCTTGGTGCTTCAGTGATGTCTGACTGCTTCCAAGATACAGAGTACCTGGGAGAGTTAGTGAACATTTTAAATTAAAACCAATTATGCTCTCGGCACTCTGCCAGCCACCGACAGTGAGGGTGAAACTTAAAGTGACAGCGTACATTAGTTGGTCACTTCCTCTGTGTCAGCCACAACTCTATGGGAGGAGGGGCGGGTGTTCATGGCTGTCAGTCTTATTTTGCATATTAGGAAATAGGCCCAAGGTCACATAGCTAACAAGCGAAACAGTACTATCGCCTCGGCTAGCTTGCCCTTTATCTCTTTGCCGAATCCCCTTCACACCTGTTCTCAAAAAAACCTTTCCTTGCCTCTCCTTTGACTTCCTTCTCTTCATCAGATGCCAGCACCACCCAGAGACTGCATCTGCTCCTTTTTCTTACTACCCAGAGATGAAGGATGCTCTTCACCCAATTCTTGTGCCAGCCCAGGGAGAGAAGATGCCATTCCTCCTGAGAGCAGCGTCAGACATTCCAAGCTAGCTAGCTACCCCTCTTTTCAGGAACCTCACACTATGATCCTTTCACGCCTAACTTTCCCATTAAATTGGATCCTCCCCATTGTCTTTTTAAAACACCATGGCAAGAACGCTAGCCTGCAAGGTCCACCCTCACGTGTAAGTCTGAGGTCCACTCTGAGTTGGGTTTTCTTGTGGTGGTATCAGACATGGGTTCAGGCTTCTCTTTCACGTGCATGGTTTTCCCACCCAACATACTGAAGAGACTGCCCTTGGCCTACTGCATATTTTTGGTGCTTTTGGTGAAGATTAATTACACATACATAAGTGGGTGTGTGGGTGTATTTAGGAGCTTTAAAATTTTGCTCTAATGGTTGATATCTGTCTCTATTCCTTTCCAGTTTCTTTTTTTCCTTTTCTTTTCTTCCTTCCTTTCTCCCCCCGCCCCTTTGAAATAGGGTTTCTTTGTACAGCCCTGGCTGTCTTGGAATTAGCTCTGTAGGCCAGGCTGGCCTTGCACACTCAGTGATCCACCTGTCTCTGCCTCCCAAGTGCTGGGATTAAAGGCCTGTGCCACCACCTGGATCCAGTCTGTTTTAATTAGTGTAGCTTTGTAATATATTTTGATGGGAGGGATGTGTGGCGCTTCCAGCTTTGGGCTGTTCAAGGCCGTTGTATATTTGAGGAATTTTATGGTTCTATACAGATTTTAATATTATACTGTGTATTTTTAAAATTTTAAATCACATTTATTATTATTTATTTGTTTCTTTATACTGTGTTGGGGGTGAATAACATGGCTCATGTGTGGGAGTCAGAGGACAACATTTGTGAACTGGCTCTTTCCTTCCACTGTATGGATTCCCAGGTATCAAACTCAGGACCAAAGGCAAGTTTCTCCACTCACTGAGCCATCTCACTGGTCCCTGTTTTGAATTTCTATAAAAATGCCATGCCATTGAGATTTTGACAGGGAAAGAAAGGAACAAAACTGCTCCTATTTATAAGTGACTTGATATGCACACAAAGCCCTAAAGGCTTCACACAAAATGCTAGAACTAATCAATGAATTCACCAATGACACTGGATACAAAATCAAAAAAACTGAGTGGTTTTTTTTTAGTGTGTGTGTGTGTGTGTGTGTGTGTGTGTGTGTAACATTAAGCCTTCCAATCTGGGAATAAGGGATAGTCTTCCATTTGTGTGTGTGTCGTTTAATTGATGTTTTGAAGTTTTTAGTATACAAAATTTTCTCCTTCCTTTGTTAATTTTCCTCATTCTTGAGTTTGTGTGTGTGTGTGTGTGTGTGTGTGTGTGTGTAAGCATGTGTGTGAGTGCATGAAAGGTGTGGCTATTGTCTTAATCAGATGGCTAGATGGTGGTAGGTGTAGAAACATGTGCCTGGGGCTGGGGAGATGGATGAAGAACAGAGTTCAGATTCCCAGCATGCATGTGAATGCACAGAGGTTTAGGTCTATAACTCTGGCCCTGGGCTAGTGAGGAGGCAGGAAGATCTGTGGGTTTGCCGGCCGTTCAGTTGCCCAATTTTTAAGATGTAGGTTCAGTTCTTTTTAAAATAGGTGGAGAGCAATAGGAGACATCTGGCATTGACTTCTGGCCTCTACACATTCATATAGAGATGAACATGTCTACACGCACACACACACACACAAACACACAGGGCTGGAGGGAAATGTATTGTTGGTTTTGGAACTTATATTTTAGTAAATTCTCTGGTTAGTTCTAACATTTTTGTGGCATCATAAGGGTTTCTGTAAATAGGGACAGTTTGCACCTTCGTCCCTACCTGGATACCCTTAGTTTCTTTTCTCCCTAAAGGCACTGGCTAGGACGCGTGCTGTTACATTAAGTAAAACTGGCAGGAATGGCCACCCTTGCCTTTTTTCTGATATAGGTTGCTTCTAGTTATGGGCTTTCCACTAGCTTTCGTTTGAGTGTGTGTGCAAAAGTGTGTCTGTGCATTGTCGTGTGTGTGGATCTGTTTGCCAGTGTGTAAGCCAGAGTTGCTGGCCTGCCAGCTTCCCTGTCCCCACGTTCCACCTTGCCACAAGAGTACTAGAATTACAGATTCACTACCATGTCCAGCTCCCTGTCAGTTCTGGGGATCTGAACCTAGGTCCTCTCATTTCGCATAGCAAGTGCTTTACCCAGTGAGCCTTTAAAAGTAGAAATTCTGATTACATCCCTGCTTGATAGACTTTCTGCTGTGACAAATACCTGAAATAGTCAACTTAAAAGGAAGAAGAGTTCATTTGGGCTCAGCATTTTAGAGGTGTTGGCCATCTCCAGGGAAGATGCGAGGGCAGAGCAGTTCACCTCATCGCACCCGGGAAGCAGAGAGAAGGGGAAGGAGGGGGAGGGGCTGGGGAGAAGGGAGCCTGATCTAGCAGGCCTTCTCTTTTTCCGTCTCTTCTTCCATACAAGCCCCTGGCCTCTGGGACGATGCTGCTCACGTTCAGGGTGGGTTATCCTGCCCTTAGTTAACTGACTCTCTGGAGATGCCGTCCTCCCCGCAGCCTGGGTAGGCTTTGCTAATCCCTGGGTGCTTCTCAATATGGTGAAGTTGATCATGAGGGTCAATCATTATAATTTTCCTGCTGCTTAGTCCTTCAGAGCCACACAGCAAATGCTTAGTCCTACAGAGATGCTCATCAAATCTTAGTTCTTCAGAGACCGCTCATCAAATCTTAGCTCTTCAGAGACCGCTCATCAAAATCCTTAATATGACCAAGACTGTGCGTTCTTCTTCCTCTTGACCTCTTCTGCTCATCTTGTAGAATGATCCCTCAGTCTCTGGGCTCTACATCCACTGGCCTGTAGAACCTCAGAAGCCATGTTCTAAGGATGGCCTTTGGTCCTCCCTGGAGAGTCCTCTTCCAGCTTCTGAGCTCCTCTCTCCACTAAGCTCCTCTCAGTGTTCAGGCTTCAGCCCAGCAGTTCCTCAGCTGATTTCCCATCTCCTCCCCGAAGGGTCCCAGACCCACTATCAACAGTAAATGCTTGTGATACCCTGTGCCCTTCTATGGCTGAACCATAGCACCTCTGTATGTTTCTTTAGTGATAGTTTTATTTCTCCTAAACCACTTCGAGCTACATGAGCACTGGGATGTTGGCCGTTTTCCTTCCTTCTCAACAGTGCGCCCTGGGAACATCTGATAAATACTTGCTGGTGTCTTGGAAATGCAATGTTCACTTTTCAGTCCGATACCATCTGGCTTCCAGTCTCATTGCTCTGCAGAAACTGTCCTTGCTGAAACCATCAACAGTCGTCAAATGCCAAAACTTCCTTGAAATTCTGGGGTTCTACCAGCTGGCGTGAGGGTTTCCTGCATTAAAATAGAATTTGGGTAGTCCCCCCTCCCAACTCATAGGAAAAGAGTGGGCTGATAGAATATTTTTAACCTGATGTTTCTGTTTCATAAGTTTTCTTGACAGTTGGTACCTGTAGTAGAACCTAGAACAAGATGTTTTCCTATTTAGCTCCAAATTATGTTTTCAGTAATTGTAATGTATGAATATTTCATAGTTATTCTCCTCCAAGAAGAACCACAATTTCCCTGAGTTCTAGCATATGAACAATTTTTGAACCCCACTGGCCAAATCCAAAGGAATATTTTTGTCCTCTAATTTGTTCTCTTTGCAGTTTCTGGTATATCATTTTTAGCAACCAGTTTTCACTAGGCACATATGATGTTTTCAGGCAGCCCTTTGTCCCCAGTTCCACTATGGCATCTAACACCTCCTATGATCTTGTCCATGTGCTGTGTGGCTGGATGGAACAGAGACCACTGTCTTCCCCACCCCCGCTTTCTCTTCCTCCACAATCACACTACCACTTAGGCCAAATATAA